>CAIGRP010107893.1:0-28280 GCA_903798385.1 Fraxinus cuspidata | reverse complement strand
ATAAGAATAAAATATATTATTAGTAGATAAGTATAGTTTGATATAAATTAGTTTATTTTAGTTTATCATAGTTTTCTAATTTGATTTAAATTATTATTTCTTTATTTTTTTACTTAGATTAGATTCGTTTAAACTCACATTTAAATAATAAGTTTATTATGCATTATAATAGATAGACTTGATTATTGAAAAACTCATATTTTCTCCCCCTTTATTCTTTATATTCTCTCCCCTTTCTTCTCCCTTTCTATCAAGTCTCATAAATTGCTTATTGTGAATTTCATTTACGAGCTTCCTACGCCACCTTGCCGACACGCCAAACCCTCGTTGTGGGAGCATGTGTCCATGATATAGTAATACTTTATACCTTAGGCGATTTTGGATGATAGATAAAGTATGGTGTCTAAGAATTGGCTTGAGAAGTATTTATGTTTTCTCTTTCCAGGAAAGGAGATTCGCTGTTCTGGTATCTTCACTCTTGTCAAGCCAAACAAAGGACCACGTTACTCATGGCAAGTCCTTTTTTTCTTTTTTCAAGTCAGTGTCATTAAGGAATCAATTTCTTGATTCATTTATTGTGTATCTTCATTGGTGGTGTTCTGCACATGCGGTCAAGGATTTTTTTTATTTTTATTTTTGCCACAACGTGCAATTAAATTTCCTTTCACGTACTTTTAGCCTACCTTTCTTGTCTTTTAGTTTAGTAGGTTCCTCTATGCTCTGTTTAGAAGTTTCTCATTGACTGCCTTCTACTATCCATGTGATGGTCTTAAGCCAAGAATGTAACCAATCGCTGTTATCCAGTCCTTGTTGGTATTCAGCTTAGAGTATCAAGCAGGATATATAACTTGAGCAAATCTGACGTCAGTACTGAGTTTCAATGATGTTTGTTTACCCCTGAAGTATTAATAATATTACTGGACATTAGCTTCTCTGCACATTCGCAGAATTTCATATTCAGTTCTGTTAGATAGGGATGTAGATCTAAGATTGAAGGTTCTTTTCTTCTGTTTACTTTGATGCGTATATGTTGTGGGCATTTGTGGCATAATTTGCACCATTTATCCAGATAAGATGTGACAAGTACTTTTGGTTGCTAGTTCTTATTTGGTTTTGAATATGGATATATATTGAGTTTTTGGTTTTGCAGGAGCTATTCAGCGGTTTCTTAAGAATGGTCTTCTTACTGCAGAAGCCATTGACCGATCGGATGAAGTTACCATTAAGAACTTACTATACCCAGTATGCCCTCTTTCTCTGTCAGTGGAGAAGTTGTAAAGCTGATACAAATGAATTTGAAAATTTGGTCCAAACAAACAGTTATATATATCGGCCACAGCTTTTTAGGCATAGATGTATCAAACTTCAGCTTTTGTTCTCAACAGGTAGGATTTTACACAAGAAAAGCGAGCAACTTGAAAAAAATTGCAAAAATTTGTCTCTCAAAGTATGATGGAGACATTCCTAGTACGTTGGAGGAGTTGCTTCTGCTTCCAGGGATTGGTCCCAAAATGGCTCATCTGGTTAGAGAAAGAATCTGTTACCAATACTCGCTTCTAACTCTGTACTTTTATTAAGTAATTTGCTGTTTTTTAGGTCATGAATGTAGGATGGAATAATGTTCAAGGAATATGTGTAGATACTCATGTGCACCGTATCTGTAATCGGCTTGGATGGGTTTCACGTTCCGGCACTAAGCAGGTAATACCTTTGTTCTTATTCGAACAAATGATGATAAATGCGAAATACGGCAGAGGAATACTATTGGATCATTAACAAACTTTATTGGTCTTTGTTAGAGAACTTCAACTCCCGAAGAGACTAGAGAGTCCTTGCAACTATGGCTTCCTAAGGAGGAATGGGTCCCCATCAATCCTCTTCTGGTATGTCTACAACACTATTTGTGGAGTGCAGCAATATCTTCTGTGTTTTTCAACAGGAAAACACTTTTGAATATACTGTTGCATCAATTTTCTTTATATTCCTCAATTCGACTATTAAGCTATAGTAGATAATGCCACTGCATTTTCTGAAAAATTCTGGCAGCTGTTTACATCTGAAATACAAATAGAAATATGCTTTTCAAAGCACACTGGTTTTTTTCTCTCGATTTACACATTGGTTTTTTCTTGATTTAGGGTATTTTGGTCTAGCAAGTAATAAAATTTGACAATAGGAAGGCTCGTCGATCCATTTTCTGCTTGTATTGTTGTAGAAAATCTTTGGAAGGTTTTAAACTATATTATAGATGAAATTGACCATATAAATATCTTAACCTACTTTCCTGTTCAAGCAATGACTTTACTCGCAGTGTGGTTACATTTACATTGAACGTTATTGTGTGATTTGGCTGAATTTCATTTTCTCGTTTCATAAAATATTGCTGAATTTGGTACATAGGTGGGGTTTGGGCAGACTGTATGTACTCCTCTGAGACCACGTTGTGGTATATGCACAGTTAATGGTCTTTGCCCATCTGCATTTAAGGAGACCCCAAGCCCCTCATCCACATCGAAGAAGTCTCGCCCCTCATCCACGCCGAAGAAGTCTCGCCTTAACAAGTGTCCATAGAGGTGAGGCATGGTTCCAAGCGTGGTTTTGATATTTTGTAATGTTTGCATTTCAAGCTCATACATAAATATAAATGTTCATTTGAGCTTGATTCAGCTGTATGTTTACGTGGAATGCAATGATAATTTTGAAATCTGTCATGGAAGTTGTAATTGGATATGTTAGTATCGAAAGGGTTTGGAAATGAGACTTCTTGATTTCATATCTCGTGGTATTGAACTGACATTTGTCTTTTGGAAGCGGTTGATTGTTAGGCAACCTGACAGGAAGGTTGTTTTTTCCCAGTCTCTTTGGGCTCACGATACTAACAATTCCTTTTCTTTTTGCTGCTCTTGACCTTTTTCTACCGAGTCACACAAATTTTGATACTCGAGGTGAGTCTTCATGCGAATACACCAAGTACCAAGTTGTCTCTAGTGAGTCGAGGAATGGGAAGAAAGTTGTTCGCCATCCTTCTTTTCGCACTCATAGAATCTTGTTGTGATACCACTTTCAAGATAAGTCTTCACGCAAATACTTTCTTTAGTACGATTCATGTATATAACAAGTACATGAATACATGTAATCGTTAACTAGCTAGAATACATGTATACACATGAATGTCTTAAAAGATACATGAACTAACCCAACGATTTGACTCAAGTTTGTTCTTCAAACCTTCGGAACTTACCGTTCACACTACAGACCGCGGAATATAAATGTTTGACGATAAATTATCTTAAAAAGGAAATTATAAGTAAATATAAATTGGACTCCCCAATTTATCAAAATCCTTCAGGTTGGATGAGCCCTTGGAATACTTCCATTTGTGAAGCTGGAAGGCTCAATGACACAGCTATGTTTTCACTATCTTTCCCTTGCAAAAGGGTGATAGCAAGATTGTCCACAAGTGAAGCCGGACCAACCTGCATTGGCTCTCCCCATCCAAAATTTGCTTCATAAAAAGGAAGCCTAGTCCCCTTAGTGATCCATAGAGAATTTTCAAGATCAAGCCCTTTTCTTGTTACTTCATGATGATCTATTGCTGTTCTTATATAATCTTCCGTAACTTGTTTGATAGCATTCTGCACTATTCTTACAGCAAAATCAAGGGTTTTTCTCGTTAAGTCTCGTGCCTTGCTCTGTGCACACGACCATGCAATGACACTCCCAAAGTAGCCTTCCGGTGGCGGTTGACAAAACTTGGGACGGCCATCGACGGCAATCAGAAGTTTAGTTTTGCTTTCTGGGTTAATCTTAGTGGCTTTTGTCCAGGAAATCCAAACCAATGCAGATATAAGTTCAAAGCTCGTCGGAGCTGAACCGAACTGATTATCATTAACCAAAATTTTCAGTTGGGAAAGTAGTTTTGGAGTAAAGCTAAATGTTCGATTTATTCTCAGTTGTTGGTTTTGATTAATGAGTGTTGGCAATGGGTATCTAGTTTTTGTGTACTCATGGTGGGAGATTTGGATATTTGGAGGTTGTCTGGCAGAAAAAATGGTTCGGTCTAGATAGGGAGGGACAGATAAAGGCAAACCTTTGGCAATTTGGCACCAACAACTTACGAAATACGCAAAAGATTTAACATCGACAAGTACATGATTAAATGCTAGTCCCAGAATAATACTCCCACACTTGAATCTTGTCACCTGAAATAATTATAGAACTAATTTTCAAGATAGTCTTAGTTGGGAGAATTAATCCAAAACTAACCACCATTATTGCAATAATTATTATATTATAAGAAAAAACAATACAAGACTGGCCATTTTGGATTTATCGACGTGATAGGCAAAGTATCATTTATTGCATGGGCCAGATAGGGATAATATTTAAAATTGTATGAAAGTTACGAGGCTATTCACGTGAAACTCCAATCCACAATAAGTTCAGGGATATAATATTAAAAAAAAAAAAGCGAGTATTCCATAGACTGAAATTGATCGATAACAACGAAATCGAAATCTTAAATATGCTCTGTTCGTGTAGAGTAATTTTTAATCTATCGTATATTTTATGGAAATTGCAACTTCTATCAACTTTCAACTATACGTTTTGTTAGTTTTTATAAAAAAAAATTATTAAAAATATGATTTTTAGAGTTTGGATTATATTTTGGAGGTGACTGACAAGTTTCTTGTTATAGAATTATTTATTAATAGAGAGATAAGTATATTTGACCCAGCCAAGATTATTGGTGAAGATGCTATGGACAAAGATGAAAACCAATAAACATGACTTATCAAGTTTAAAGTTTAATTCTAAGTCAAATTTTTATTTATTAAATCTTAGTATGTGTAATATATATAATTTCTAGATGAGATTAAGACTTTTTTTGATCTCTGAAGCTCATTTTTAACTACATATCATGAAATTCACAACCTTTCAATCATACATTTCATCAAAAAAATTCACTAAATTTTTTAATTTACTAAAAAAATTTATTAACTAAATTAAAATAAAATATCATATTTATTCTTTTTTAAGTATTAGTGTAATGTGATTTTTTCCTTAAGTGTAAAAAGATTATTTAGTGATTGTTTGAAAAAACTTCAAAATTGTTAAAACGGGTCCACCGTGAATAATGTGATCCACAACTTTTATCAAAAACTTTCCCAAACAACCCTTAATTAACAAGCATTGCTAATGAATTTAAAATGCAAGTATGATACCTGAACTGTCAATGGTGGAACTTCTAATATATTTTGAGCTGTCTCGTTAAAATGGATAAGCTTCCTTAGCTTGAGAGGATCGGCTATGGTAAGATCTCCAAGAACTTCCATTTCATCCTCACTAAAAGCTTCGACGAACGGCACCCCATCTCCGGTGCAATTCACCATCATTTTGCCACCCCAGTCCGTGTCAAGACAACCTGCGAATGGATAAAAATCCTGCAAGATCTTGGACAGTGAAGTTTTAAGAATTTCAGTGGCATTATCACTGTTTGTTTCATTTCCCTTATATGCAAACAAAATCTGAATGGGATAAGGAAATGTTTGGTCCAGATTTGATAGCAAATACAAACCCCCTGGAGTCTTTCCAGAAGGAAGAACTTGAACGGGTTCCAGTTTCTTCACTGAAAATCCCACCTCAGCATGTCCGTTCGAATGATCCATTTTCTCCTGTCTTATTCAAAAGGATTCACTGCATTAACATTCAAAACAGGAAAATCTATATGCATTAAGATATGAAGGCGAAGAGAGATGGAACCTGCAACTGAAGGCGATGATTAAAATATGTTATCTTGGTAGTATGGGGAGTAATTTATAAAGTATTGGGGTATTGGAGTGTACAGTGACTAACTTGGAAGATCGTGGAAGCTGCCTTCCTCATCGACACTACCATAAAATAAATAAATAATAACTCCGTATATAATCTTTTATTGTTATTTGTCAATCTTCTGGGCAAATTCCTAGGGTTTGGGTTTCGTGGAAGCTGCCTGCCTCATCGACGCTACCAAAAAAAATCATAAATATGGTAATTTTTAATTGTCTCATGCATCAAATAATAAACTTTCGTGTGTATGTCACGTGGGATAAGTGACGAAAGTTTTCACTACGAATAGTATTACTTAATTGTCAATCTTCTGGCCAAATCCTAGGGTTCGTTTTTCTAGATAAAGATGTAATTCTAAAGATGTAGAAAATATCAACCACATTTTTTAATGAAGCACCTACAAGTGAAATATTTACTAGAACTGGAAAAAAAAAAGATAAACTTAAATGGGGACGTGCAACCTAACATTCCATTAATGAAAATGCATTGTAAACCTAATATTCGATTATAAACATGAGCCAAACATAAATTTATAACATCTATGAAATCTAATTTTCCATAATTTTAAAACTTAAACCAGCACAACATTTTGATTTCTAACCATACCATTTTGTTCATGGCACATTGGATATTCAGTGAAGATTGAATTCAGTTGTCAGATGATATACCATTTGTTTTTCAGCTTAAGAACACTTTAAAGGTTGTTCTCTTTGTATTTTTATATTATGTTTTTAGTTTTAAATTCATTTTGAATTTTGTGATTTGAATGTTCATTTTGAGATGGTTGAAAACGTATTCTTTTTATCATTTTTAAAAATTATTTTGAAAAATAAAAAAACCTCTAAATCCAAGTTATAACTGAAAATGCTGTCGTTTTGAGTTTTCTTTGTAAATTTTAAACTTGTTTTCAAAACGTACTTTCTAAAATAGAAAAGAGAACGTGTTTTCATTATTTTGAAAAATCGAAAACAAAAAACGACTTGAAAACGACAAAGAGAACCTGCCATAAATTTTCGAACAAGGGCTTTTCAATTGAACATTCGCAGGCTAGTGGGTGTCCAAGTTCCTTCAGTTTCATCCATTCCCGTTTCTCTACTAATTTTTATATATGATCTTTTTCTATTATATTTTCCTCTTGTACCTCCTCGTACTTTTTTGAAATGATGCTCGTGCAATACTGTAATCCCAGATCCTTCTTGAGGCCATGCCATGTTTCGATAAGGCAAGTTTCTTTAGCATTTCTCACGAAGGTACATCATCTAACGGCGAAGCGCCTGCACGTTATGACATAAAACCCAAATTGGACAAGGAAAAAATCCTCATGGAGCATCTCATTTTGGCCAAAACATGGCATACGCTGTTAAGGAGATCTTTATGGTGAAGTTGCTACGAGTACTTAGCATACAAGCACCAAGATGAAACTACAATGAGTGCATTGATGCAACAAGATATCATCCGCAATATCATAAACATAAAAGCAAAAAGTCGAGATGTTCATCAAATTCAAATGTAGTACTAATGAAAACTTTGAGTAACAAGAATCGTCCATGGGTTCTAATAAATTACGTAAAAGAACCTTTTTCATTCAGTAGCTGATCAAACAAGTGTTCATTTCCTACAGGAAACGGAATGGTATACTACGTGATAATGTCCACAGCTAGTTCTCTTCTGAACCAGAAGAGCTATAAAATGCAGACCCTTAGAAGTAGAAACCGATTTCCTCAATTTCTGACAATCTCCAGTCCCCAACAGCATTGTTCGTTAATCTTCACATCCACTACACCGAGTACTTGATTATTATACAGGAATAATCCAAGGGAATAAGCCATCCTCAGTCAAAAAAACCTGAACAGAAACATTGGTGGTTTGAAGAAAGACAACCCAAATCTGAGTTCATTAACAACCATAGTACTGGAATGCACTTCAGTACACGAACATATAAAAATTACTAAACACTAGTTCCATATGGATGTCAGAATATCACACACTACTTGATTTCGATCATACTAAAATATGCAATCGAAGCACTCACCTTATGCAAACAGCTTTCCCAAAAAAAAAACAGGTACTTATTGTTGAATCATTTAATCTAAAAGCTTAAGTTGTTAGAGAGGATCGCATGCATACCATTTCAATTTGTCTTCAACACGCACCCTCATGTGTAGGCAGATTTTTTTTTTTACCATTGAAGCCTAACACGTGCACATTTTCATTTAACTGGTGGCAGCGAGAATTTAACTTGGAATCTTTGCACACACCCTGTTGAACCAGTTGATTTAAAAGCTTAAGCCATTAGAAATGGTCACATGCATACCATCTAAATTTGTCTTCAACACTTATCTTTCCAGGTATTCTGGTTTCCAGGATCAAATGTTGCTATCCTTAACATGTCTGTCAGGAAGCAGAAACAGAAATGCACATTTTAGTCACTCGTCAAGTGTGTTGATAGATTAGAAGTTCAACTATATCATGAGGTGGAAGAAACGTATACAAAAACACAGAGCAAAACACACACACGGTGCATTTACCATGTAAGATGATTAGTTTGATAACTTCTTAAATGCAGAGTAACAAGCTCACCTTAAAAATAGCTTCAGAAGTTACCATTACTATTGTCACCAACAAAGCGGCCCGAGCGAGTATTCTGTCCATGACATGCATCACCAAATCCACTGGAATGACCTGATCCAAAATCCCCAAAACCACTTGAACGACTTGGACCGCCAAGGTTTCCAAAGCCATTGCTCCGATCTGAACCACCCATGTTTCCAAATCCACCAAAATTGCGTGAACGTTGTCCACCCAATCTACCACCTGAACCAGATCCACCAAATCGCCCACCTTCAGAGTTGCCATAACCACCAGAGTGGCCAAAGCCAGAATCCCTAAACCGAGCACCTCCCATGGTTCCCCTAGAACCAAAACGACTGCCACCACTGTTCATGGCACTGTACATGGCCATAGCTTCATCTTTAACAACAATCTTTGGGAGCTAACACGCAGAAAATTACAAAGAAATTAGCTTAAAATGATTGAACCAACTAACAAGAGCAATATAGAAAATATATTAGGTGGAGTTGAAGATTGGGGGTTTTTGGATGGTCAAAGTTTCCTTAGCTTCAACATAGAATGGAAGTTAAAGAACGACTAATATAAACTGAAATTACTGGGAAAAAGACCATGATTAGAATATGGATCACTTACCTCGACGATTTTGCAACCAACTTCACGTTCAATAGCCTTGATGTCCCTATATTGGTTTGACGAATAAATAACAATGGCACTACCTTTTTTCCCAGCACGACCTGTTCGTCCAGATCGATGAACAAAAATCTCTGACGAGTTTGGAAGCTCATAATGTATAACCTGAACAGTAAAAAGATTCAATGTGATCCCAAATAAAGGAATAAAAGGATGGCATGCACCACCTTATAACCTGCAATAATACCGTCTATCATTATTAAGCCCCCTAAAGTAGAACTAGAATTACACCTGCACCGTAAATGATTAAGGACCAGAACTCCCTGAAGTAACCTAACCACATGGGTGCTTCCAATGACCAATGCTTGATTGATTGTAATTTGTAAAGATTACCCATCGACTCTTAGCACTCAACACACTCAATGGTATTTCCTATAACACATATAGTTTGATCTATGAATCACGAAGATGGACATTACACGACACACACATAATTTTTCAAGAAACTGAGACACGGGCTCATTTATTAAAATAATTTAAAAGAACATTTTAACTATTGTTTCTTTATGTTTGTTATTTCTTATTTTTCAATTTAATTAACTCGTATTTTAGGTTTGATATTGGATTTTGCAAGTTAGATCTTTGGAGTTATATTAGTTGTTATTCGTTGTATTAACATATCTTTGTTGTACACATTTTTCTTATTAAATAAAAATATTCACGTAATGTAATGTAAAGTGCATATAATAGATATAAAACAGATTCGACACAAAGTTTGTACAATCTTTATCACATTATTTACTTCATTGTGCATACATAAATTCATGTTCCAAAATATACCACACCGGCTTGCCAAGTCCTTGCTATGTCAGGGTTGTCTCTCTCTCTCTCTCTCTTCAAAAATAAAAAATAAAAACATATATATAAAAGTATAGGAACCACCATGTGGCATGTGAAATATGTATCAGAGTCATGTTGGAAATATGAAAAACATGTATAAAAAAGAGGACATTCCAGGTCGCATGTCAGATCTATACATGTTGGAGTTAGAACATGACACCTTAACACCGTTAGAAGCAAACGGATATGAATGGGGTTAGGATATTAGAAAGCAAAAAATAGCAAGAAATTTATCCATTGTTCTCTCCTTCCATCATTGTAGGCAAGCATGTACGAAAATGAAAGTACTGAGAGAATTTTCATATACGCACCAGATCAACATTAGGTACGTCAAGGCCACGGGCAGCAACATCTGTAGCTACTAAAATATTGAATCGTCCATCTCGGAAACCAGACAGGGTTCTTTCCCTTTGATTTTGTGAGATATCACCATGTAAGGCTTCACAACTGAAGTTTCTTTGCATGGCAGATGCCAATTGATCAGCATTACGTTTTGTTTGGGTGAAAACAATACATTTACCTCCTTTTGCATGCTCCTGATATCAAACATAGCATATTGTCCGTTTCAAAAGGTAGTTTGTCTTAATAAATCTAAGATCGCAGAAATAAATGCATTATGAAGATCCATACAGTTATAAGAGTCCCAATTATAGCTGGTTTCTCGCGCATTTCTGATGCAATTGCATACAGGGAAATGCCTTCAGCTAATTTCTGATTAGAATCTCCCACCTGCAAAAATATATTTGATATGACTAAGATGAAATAGAAAACCAAGTAACAATAACGAGTTCCAGAAAATCTTGTCTGTTGCAGACCTCAAACAAGAGAAAAGTTTTTGATGAAATATTACAAGATAAAAAGTGATTATCTGCATACTCACAAGGTCAACAGTAACTGGATTTTTTAAGAACTTTTGTGTAAGTTTTATTATCCAATTCGGCATTGTAGCTGAAAACATCATGGTCTGATGTTTCTGTGTCATATATCCCAATATTGTCTCAACATCGTCCGCAAATCCTACGTTAAGCATCTGATCAGCTTCATCTAGAACCACAAACTGCACTTCTGTTAAATTCAAAGAACCCCTCTTAATCAAATCTATAACCCGTCCAGGAGTGCCCACAATCACATCAACACCATGTTTAAGGGTATCAATTTGGCCTGAAATTGGCATGCCCCCATAGACACATAGAGTGTCTAAATTTGGAGCAGAATCGCAGAATTCTTTGTCCACTTGGCGAGCAAGTTCTCTGGTCGGAGCCAAGATTAATGCCAAAGGATTCCTTCCTCGTCTGGGTGATGGAAAACAGGAATATTTAACCATTAAAAATTCCTAATTCTTGAACACATTCAAAACAAAAAATAGATTATAAAAAAAAAGAGCAAAGATAACAGACCCGTGCTTCTCATTGAATCGAATAATCTTATCCATGATTGGAATGCCAAATGCTAATGTCTTCCCAGTTCCTGTTCTTGCTCGACCTATCATGTCACGCCCCTTCATAGCTGGTTCCAAAACAGCTCCCTGCAGTCCAAAAAATATGCTCACACTAAAGCTCAAACATATGCGAAAAGAACGAAAAGGAAAACCTAAGACAGTACCAAATTCTTAGGATGAAGTGAATAAAAGAGTGAAAACAGTGTGTAAAGAAAATTTCTTAGATTCAATTAATCTTGCATTTTCCATCTCAACATTCACAGTTCCATAAGTAGAAACAGAAGTTATGCCTCATATGTCATACCAATTTTTTATTTCAAAATACAGTATTTATTGTTATAACTAAATTCAGTGGATTGTTCTTCTACTCCCAAACATATACCCAATCCAAAAAGATGTTAGATATACCTGAATGGGAAAGAGTTTATTGATACCCCTCCCGGCCAAGGCCGATACGATATCCGGCGAAATTCCAAGCTTGGAGATTTCGAGGCCATCATCAGCTACCTCACTGGATACCATACTATCTTCAGCATCAGATAAATCTGCAACGGCATATGCGGCCTGCAAAACCCGGCCCACATGAAAAGCCCGTGTTGATAAAGGTAGCGGCGCCGCTGCTTTTCTTTTCAAAAAGGCAGCGGTATAGTTATAAACTCGTGGAAAAATAAGCGCATTTCCAGGAACAAATTTCTCCGGCATTCGATGTCCAAGGGCAGTGATGACGAGCCTGCCAGTGATGGAGAGTGATGAAAATCTCCTGAGTAAAAGGAGGCTACCCATTTTTTCTGCTTTAATTGAGAAAGACAGAAAGTGAAGATTGAAGAGAAACCCTAATGTTGAAGGGTTTATGAGGGGACTGAATGCGAAATTAAAGAGGGAAACAAACCGTGATTGATGAGGGTTTAAGAAGCGAAATGACTTATTAGTCCTTGAAATTTTATTATTTTTCTTATGCCCTGTTTGTTGTGAATTAAAACTAGCTAAAATTTTAATTCAAAATTAATTTTGACTATATAATCTACAATTTCTTTAATTACACATTTCATTAATTCTTATCAAAATCACAAAAATCTAAATTTTGATTGCACAAAACAGTTTTTCTTAAGAAAAATGTTTTAGCCATTATTTGGTTCCAATTATTTTCGAAATATATTTTTCTCTCTTATTTTCAAATATATATTTTCAATAAAATAATATTACGCACAAATTCAATATTTTTTCTTTTTTTTTTTCATCAAAACATTATTTCAAAATATATTATTTTCAGAAAAATGGGACTCAAATAGACTCATGGCCACTTTTATATGGACATTTATTTCGTTTCCCACAAGCCAACCCCTTCGGTAAGGTCCAATTATTTTGTTTTCGTGCGCTTTTTAATTCGAGGACTAAATTCTTACTCAATATCGGTTACATCTTTTGAGATTTATAATAATATCAAAGACACATTCTTACATTTAAAAAATCACAATAATTTCCTCTATTTCTAATTTTAAGTATCGCATATACCTCCAAATCAATTTTTAAATCGTGTATATATAAAATAGGGTTGATATATATAGTTAATTTGCTTAAAACTAACGGTAAGAATAATAATTTGACACACACATATATATATATAACTCGTTCATCATAGCTTATATTTTAATCATATTATTTTATTTAGAGTTGATATTATTTTCTAGATATATATTTTTAAATTAATCATATTTATATAGATATTTAATTTAACAAAATAGTCACTTATAAGTTTAATTGAATATCAAATGATCAGAATGGATATTGTGATATTAATTTAAAATATTGGAATGATTATTATATGAAATGAAGTTATCAAAAAAATATCAGAATAATGCTTATTATAATAAAAAAGATTTTAAATCATTTATGAACAAACTCCTCAAACAAATTTTTTGTTTAAATTTCCAAATTCAAAAATTGTGAATGCACAAAGTCGATTATTAGTTTAATATTAAAGGGAACAAATTAAATTGCAACTAATCGTAAAAATCTCATATTTTTATTTGCAATGATATTTTAAGTATATACTCAGAACTAAGAAAAATGCGAAATTAGTGATATTTTTGAAATTTTGTGGAGTGTCTCTGATATTGTTATAAAATTCAGGCGCGTGTTTGATATTATCTCTAATTTTAACATTTTGCGTGGTATTTGTGCTTTTTAAGTTTGAAATGTAATACATGATACAAAGGTTGCAGATTTGATGGTAAAGTGACCCAAATTGGCAACTTAGGATTAACAAATTCTTCATCTCCAAGTTGGAAGATTTTGTATTTGGTTACATTTAAGTTATTTCGTGCAGAATTAATTTCATTATTGATCATTGAAGTTATAATTAATTTCAAAATGATATTTAAAGTTGATTTTGGATATTATTAGTCACTGACAGTTTATGAGAGTTACACTAATGATCAATAATCAAACTAGAGCCTGACTAATTAGGTCATAACATCTCGACTCAGTATACTCAATTCTTAATACTTCTTTAATATTGCGACTAGACAATACTAACCAAAATCACGTGTTTTTAATCTTAATCAAAGTTTAGACACGGTCTGTATTAATTCTTATACTTGAAATATAGATTTTTCGATTTTGATTTCTAATATACTACTTTATCCACTTAACTTGATTGAATCTTGTGGTATAGTAAATTCTTGAACGATACAAGTATTCGTGATTCAAAAATATTGGCGTATAATAAGAACAACAACAAATAGGTGGAAGATATAGACTTGAGATCTTTATTCTAAATTGTTGTGTTCTAATGATTATAAATATTTTACAGCACCTACTATTTTGCAAATCTTAATATGCAATTGTTGTTATTCGGTGCAAGAACCTTAGGATAAGCATCATGATCTTAAAGTCACTTCATCGAATACGAGATAGAATGCGTGTGTTGTTAGATATTTATACAATAAATATAATATGTGAAAGAAATAATTAATTCAGATGAAGTGATCAATTGGTGAAAAGTGTATAATTTGTGTGGGGGTTGGGGGTTTGAGACACACCTCACGCGTTATATTAAAAGGTCTTTGATTGTGGCTTTGTGACATTGAGCTTTCTTCATTCTAATAATAATTATTATTTTTAATCATTTTTGAAATTATTTAATGAGTCAACTAGTTAGTAAAATATGATCGTTTTTAACTGTCCAATATTAACAACTAATTACCACTAGTCATAAAAATTGCAAATAATACTAGATCATAGTGAAAGCTGTTACATTTTTTTTCTGTCTATAAAAACACACATCTGGATATTAGAAAATCAATATGTTACAAATATGAAATTGTATCTTTCTATTCAGTAAAAAATATACTCAATTTTACATATTTTTTGGAGTACACTTGAGAGTTCTGAAAACCATTCGTGATTGTTGCACAATTGATTTATTTGATCGTTGTATCTTTTAGGTGATTGTCCATAAATGTCGCAGCAGTTATCGACGGACAATTTCGCTTTAGGACTTCGTGTTGTCACGAAATTCGATCAGTCGATAAGTTTTATTTACGTACTTTATTGTATTGCAACCAGTAATATTTATAACACGTGTTAGCATCTACATTAACTTCTTGATGTAGGGCATGAGAGTATAAAAAGCAAAAAAGAACATATTATTGAAGTTCCGTTGATTTTAAATGAATATCGTAACACAATTATTTTCTATTTTTTACGATTTCTAAGGATATTAGAAATCTAGACATAAAATTATTTGATTCGCACACGAATACAACGAATTAGACTTGCTAATTTCAACATCAAATACCAATAATTTAAAAGATTTTTCAATTCCAATATCTATTTTATTTTATTTTAAAAATATTTTTTTTGTCATTAAGGCTTACAATCCTTATTTAAAACAATAACTAAAAACTAGATAAAGACCAAATCTAGGGGCCTATTTGGGTATGATTTTAATCTAAATTAAAGTCAAACAATCAATATCAACAACATTTTTATGGGTCTCACAACTTTTCAACCACGCATTTCAAAAACTTATATTAAAATCCACTTAAAATCTGATTTTAATTTACACCAAACACCCTCATAAAGATTAAAATTAAAAACAATGATCGAGATTAGTGAACAAGAAATCTTCACAATAACCAAAAAACTAGATATGGACAAAATTTAAAAATAATGATTATGGAGCCGTTATTTACAACGGAAGTTATATACATATCCACATTTAAAAATTAAAATATATTATATTTTTTATATTTATTTAAATTTACTTAGACATATATAAAATTAAATAAAAATATACTACTCAAAATTCATCGATTAATATTTATTTTCATTAAATTGGACCTTTGTCTCTATCCACAGCTGTTCAACGAGCATGCTTGAACTTCTAGGAGATTTATGTCTCGATTTCTTCAAATCTTAATTCAATTATGCTGCTGCATGGTGCTATTGGTTTACTAAAACCTGCAAAATCATTACTTGCTGGACTTGTATTTGAATGATGTTACTATTTTGGGATACATTATCATTTTTTACTTGTATGCCCAAAACTGAATTCAAAACCGGAGAAGATTCATGAGTTATTAGAATTGGAGAAGGAGTGATGAGAGAAAGATCAGAGAAAAGATTCTAATCCAGAGGCTGAGATACAAAATCAACATTGATATTTTTCCGAATGATTTAAGTGGATTGGTGTGGATATATATCCCCCGTTTGATTCCCATTTTTGGGATAAAATGTATTATGGAATAATAATTTTTGAAAAATGTGTGATTAAAAAGTAAGAATTTTTTTTTTAAGTGTTTTTTTTTTTTAAGTGAGAACGTGTGGTTGAAAATGAGTTTCGAAAAAATGCATTCTTGAAAAATGGAGGCTCAAACGTGGTGATAATATTTAATTTAGATGAACGAATTTAATAAGGACGATATTGAAATATGACGTGGATGAAAATAATATCTTTCAAAGTTTTTAAAATTTTAATAGGGAGAAACTTAGAATGTGATAGATATATGAAAAAATATGGACGAAAATAACGGTACCCTAATGATTAAAATTAATGATACAAACTAAGTCTTCATCAATAACTAAAAACAAAATTAACGGTGACTCAATTTTTATTATTCTCCCCCAATTGACAAAGATTCATCGTCAAATCTTGTATTGTGTTCTTCATTCAATTCATTGCGACAAACAACAACCTACTTGATAGTTCCATGAAACACTCATTAGTTGATTTGTCTAATTTTATTAAAAGTTTCACATTTATCAGAACGTGAATAGCAATTACATGTTCAATTGACCATATTTCTTTAATATTAGAATAGAAAAACAAGCGTTCCAAACCAAAGGACCTAGTCGTTGACTCCTTCCCAAATTTACCAAAAGCATGGATTCTTGTCATCCATAGATATCATATTGAATTTTTCTTTCTTGGACAAATCTTCAAAGATTACTCATTACAAGAAACTTGGAAAATTATTAGATTTTTCATTATCCAAATAAAAAAAAATTCTTCAATGTCTTCATCGACAATTAGAGGCCCATTAAAATTGGCATTTCTTAAAAGTACAAAATTCTTTAATTTTTTGATCGCATATTGGAAAATCGTTGTAATTGAAATCCAAAAATTCTTCCAACTTTATATTCTTGAAAGGAGCAAAAATGCTTTTGTCTCGGAATAGAACTTTTGCCATTTGATTTCACTAATACCAACTCGTTGTTGAAAGTTGGCAAGTAATTATATCACCGTGAATTAATTTGACAGAATAAAGTCGTGAAAAATTATAAAATGTTTATGGTCGAGGCAATAATTCGACTCTTTTTCCTTAAGACGATAATGCCCTGCACTGGAGCGACGATATTCAGGCACTCGTCTCCCAATATACAACGATCTGGAATTGTAATAGCAGCACTACAAATTACAAGACCCGGCGAACCTACTCACATTTTGATCTCTAGGACTAAAATGCACGAAAATTATTTTCGAGGCTGGATTGCAAAATATGAATAATGCAGGGATAAAGGAATCATTTCGGAAGAAGAATGAAATTAGAATTGATTTTGGAGTGAATGAAAATCGGAGTATGAAGACATTCATAGAAGTTGAAAGGTTGTGTTCAAAAGACACAACAGCCAAAAAGTTGTGTCTTCAACTGACACAAACCGTTTGTGGACAGACTCAACCGTCAACCGCCCTTCTAGAAGAATTCACGTGTCACACACAGAAATTTTGGATAAAAAAATAATATAAATTAACTATATTATTATTTTAAATAATAATAAAATAATATAAATCAAATATTATTTTATTAAAAAATATATATCGGCTTGGTCCAAGTCCAAGCCCCCACGACCCATGCCGAGCCGGTCGGTCGGCGGCGCGCGCGCGTGGGCCTTGGTCCAACCTATTAGCATGTAGGTTCTCTCACGTTCAAAGATTATTGGTACTCCTTGGGGACCAAACTCAAGTCTCAAACTTGAGCAATATAAAGTTGTTTATATTCTTTTAGCTTTTTCCTATGTGGGATTGACATTTTTCCAATTTTTATTCTAATTTATTTCAACTTGAAGTGGTTATCTTTTGGTCTTAATTTCTCATTTATTCTAAATTAATTTTGAGAAAATAAATACATTACATCAATCTCCTCATGAAGTAGAACACACTCGATCAAATAAATATTTTGTCCAACTGATGGGACCCACCAAAATAATTGATCAAATGTTGGTCAAACCAACTAATAAAACCCAATTTTCCAACACTCGTATCTATCATAAAGAACATCGCTACGTTACAAATTGACATAGGAATGGAAACGTATAAAATATAAAAACGAACATGTTCTTAAAGTTCTCTTGATTCCATAGATATATCAAAATACGATTACTTTTTAATTTCAGTTGATTTATAGGAATATTATAAATTTAGGCATAAAAAACTCCTTGATTCACACACGAATACGGAGAATTGGACTCGTTAATTTCATATATCAACACTGAGAATTTAAGAGATTGGAAAACTCCAAAATCTATTTTATTTTAACGCAAAAACAACTTTTTGCCCTTTAAGGCTTACTATCCTTATTTAAAGCAATAATAAAAACTCTAAATAAATACTAAAATTAATGATGAATACTCAATATTCGTCAATAACTAAAGTCTAAAGATTAGATAAAGACTATAATAAAGAATAATGACTAAAATTAACGATGAAGAATGCTATGAAATACTGTCATATAATTTATGTCATATTCTCTGCAAGCAAATAAACATATTTGAATCTTTAGTCAAACATGGAGTTAAATAATCCGAAAGTTATAAAAACAATGAAGACTCGTGTTAAATTGATTTATGTTTTTGAATGTTAGAATGAATTGTAAGAGTTCCTCAAAAATTAGAATAATTTAATTTGGACATTAACAATTGCTTCAATATTTCCTTCAGATCTAAACATTACAATTTCATCATCATAATTAATATTACAACATGAATTCAAGCATCTGGCATGAATTTCTTAGTCGAGCCTCATGATTTTAACCGACTTAGACCTATAATTGTTAGGAGATAAATCTAACATTTATTCAAATATTGAAATTATAATCAATATATAAAGGTTTGATATACTGTTCTTAACAAAATCGACATCATGAAACTTCGAGTCTTAATACTAACTCGCCCCTTTAGTTAATCGAAGTGGAGGAGGAAAACAAGGTTCCAGGTGTTAATCGTTTTATTTTTCATTTAAATTGAAAAAATAAAAAAAATAGTTAATTAGTTATAACTGTGAGTTGCCATCCCCGATACTAACCTCTATTTGAAAAGCTTTTTGAGATTATAAGGTTTGTTATCTTTGTGTTTCAGTTTTGTTTTTTGAGTTTTGAATTTATTTTGAGTTTGGTGTTTTGAGTGTCCATTTTTAGATTGTTGAAAATGTGTTCTTTTTGACATTTTGAAAAATTATTTTAAAAATAAAAAATACGTTTTGAAATTTTTGACTCGATTATAACTGAAAACACCCAAAAAGACAAATTTGTCGTTTTGTGTTTTCTTTGTAAATTTTTAACTTGTTTTCAAAAACGCGTTTTCGAAATTGAGAAAGAGAACGCGTTTTCAATGTTTTGAAAAATCGAAAACAAAAAAAAATTTGAAAATGGTAAAGAGAACATGCCAAGTTGCTGAATCCCATGAAATATATGATTAAAAAATGAATTAAATAAAATATGTGGTTAAAAGTAAAATTTTACAAAAGTAAATTCTTAAAAAAAAAAAAAAAGATTCTCAAACAAGACATAAATAACATTATTTGAATACCACCCCACTCCAACTTTCTTACAATTTTGAAAGTTTGAAGACCTAAACGACAAGAAAGAAAAATCAAAACCTGGATTATACAAATTCAAAGGTGGGGTCATCTCCCTAGCATGTTTCTCATTTTTTCGAGCCCTTACGCTCGCGAAAGGCCTTATGAATTATGATACTATTCATGGCAAAACGGCAGGTATTTTCATCATTAAATTAATCTGCAGGTCTTCGAATATGAATATTCAAAGCACACTCGTCAATTCTTACACGCAAAACGGCTACCTTCAAGCATTTGGCCTTTTGCTGCCGTCCCAATATTTTATTCACAAATTCCACTAATTTAATCCCACCAATTTCTCACTCCAAACCCATTTCTCTTTCACTATTGAGTCTGAGAGCTCAATCTGATTGGTTTTTGGTTTCTCTTATTCAAATTTTGTAAAAACTACTACATAATTGGACAAATGAAGCGGTACAGAAATGGGGAAATCTGGGATTTTGAGCATGAAAAGATTGCAGTAGGTGGTGCTTTTATTCGTGAAAATAGTATATGTAACGTTAATAAGATGAATAACAGTGGCCGTAAAGTGATATTGGGTATAGACGGCGGGACTACCTCCACTGTTTGCGTATGCATGCCTTTGATACCCTTCACTCAGCCCCTTCCCGACCCACCGCCGGTGCACGCCCGGGCCGTGGCCGGCTGCTCCAATCACAACAGCGTTGGAGGTATATATTTATGTACATATTTTCTGACGTTTTGTGTAATTTGATTTATGTGAACACTATGTGCAGTATGCCATGCTTGATGTAATACTTGGATAAATCTTCCCTTTGTATCTGAATTTTGTGGCGTGCTTTGGTTTTCTTTTGATTCTGTGGGGTTATAGTTTTACAGTGAATTTTTTGAGTAAATGGGAATAATCATTCAAGAGTAAATTCACCATATAAGTGGGACCTAACAATTCCTTGCTCGTTGTGTAAAAAAATTGTGTACTAAATATGGAGGACTGTTAAAGAAAATGAAGCCCTCAAACATCATTATATTTGGTGTTTACCATTCTGGTTTAGGATATGTATTGAGATTATATTCTGATTACTTTCACTGTTTAGATAAATGCAAGCAATGATAAACTTTGGAATGTGACATTTAGGATTTACTGTCAGTTTGCGTAACTATTACCTATCTAAGATAGGAAATAAAATTTGTGTTTATAAACATATTATGATTTTTTTTTTCCATTACCGTCTAGTTTATCCTGATTATTTGGGTTTTACTATCTCTTTGTAATATGAAATTTCCTCCGAGGTGCATTTCCCATCATTTTATTTCATCACTTTTTCTTTTTCCTAAAGCTAACTATATTCTAAGCCAGTCATAAAATGTTGAAAAGCACTTAGAAATCTCTTTGAGAATTTTTAATTAACTGTTATGACAATTGGGATATCCGCATTTCTAGATTTAATGTAATACATTAAGTTATATGCCTAACAAATTCCTAAGACTTAGTTTTTAGCTACTACATCTCTATATTCTCGAATACATGCTCTTTCGGAGCATTTTCATGCTAGAAATGATGTAGGGGTTAGTTAAAGATATTGAGTTGACAATGTCGCAAGGTTTTTAGGGAAAGGATGGCAAAGATTAGTCACAAGTTAATCCTAAGCTAGAGAAAGGGGTGGAGCTCTAAGCAGTTTGACAACCAAGGTTGTGAACATGAATTGCCTGTTTCCATACTGGCAACCATGCGGATGCACATTTTAGATAACATTGCGCGAGAGATCAAAGTTGTAGCCTTTCATCTGATGGTAAATCTGTTACTTTCACAATATAGGTTTCTAAATTTGATTTGATGGCAGCTACTTGTACAGAATGTCCATTATAAGTTTCAGCATTCCTGTTTTAAAAATGCAATCTGACTAATAATGAATTGAAATTCGAGTTTTCTAAGAAATTATTGCAATTTGATAGTTGGCCGTTTTATATTACATCTCTTTGCCTAAAGCTTGGGCAACTAATATTAGTGGTTAATTAATATAACAAAAGTTTTATAGTCATTCACTTTTGTATGCATATATTGAAAATATTTGGATCTCAACATGACCCTATTTCAAGGTGTAATTATACTACTTGCTTTTAATTGCTAGAATACTCCATCATGGCGGAGCAATACCCCGGCCTGCACCCCAGCCCCACCTGATTAAATTGCATGATATTTTGGTCAATTCTATATTATGAAGAAAAATGTGTAGCAGACGTATGTTTTTCATCGTTCTTTTTGTAATAAATTACAAGTCACTTTGTAAGTTTTGTTTCCCGACACTTCTCTATGTTTTGCAGAATCTGCCGCTAGGGATACATTAGAGCAAGTTATGGCTGATGCTCTTTTAAAGTCAGCTTCGACTCGTTCTGCTGTTCAAGCTGTCTGTCTTTCTGTATCTGGCGTTAACCATCCCACAGATCAGGATCGTATACTTAATTGGCTTAGGTTTGCTTCTCAGAAAGTTCCTGCCATAAACACTCAACTATATAGTTTACTTGTATTGCTCTGGCCCATCAATTGTTATTCTGAAATTTTTGATGCTCCTCCCCTCCTCCCTTTTAAAACAAAAAACGGAACACTTGCACATAAATTTATGATTTATACTGAAATAAACGGAAATAACTTTAACGACTGATCCACCAAAACTTACAAAACAGAAGACGAGTGATACGTTTTAATTTGATGCTGGTAATAAAGAAGATTATATGTATTTGTGCAGTAGTAATTAGACATTTAGTTATACAATTAATTTGATACTTGCACACTACTTATGGAGTCTTCTTATATCCATCACAATGTCTATCAGAAAGTTTTGATGATAGTGTAGAGGAGTTGGCATTTTGAACCACTCAGGGAGAGATCCTTTCCCTTGCAATGATATGAATTGAGAGGATGATACTGAATGGAATCAGATAAGATGGACTGGGTGGACGTCTGGGATGGATTCGGAGGTTTCGATGATAGTGTAAGTGAGTCGGCATTTGGAACTACTCAAGGAGAGATCCTTTCCCTTGCATTATATGAATTGAGAGGATGGTACTGAATGGACTCAGAAAAGATGGACTGGGTGGAGGTCTGGGATGGATTCGGAGGAATACTAACTATATGGAATTGTTGGGGATATCTTATGAAAATTGTATTAAGAGTGGAAGGAGAGAGTAAAAAGAAAAATGGTTGCGAAAAAAGAAAATCTCATGTCTTCACGTGGAACCGGAACTTAAAAAGGATTAGAAAGCTCAATCAATTGTGGAAGAAGAAGACATGAAGATGCAGAAAGATCTGTGAAGAAGACAAAGGAAGGAATTGGATTTAAATACTTGTAACCTGGAGTTTTTGAAAAAGTGAATGACAATTTGGTACCTTTTAATTTAGGTTAAAACTCTTTTGGGCTTGGGAGAAAATAAGAAGACATTAAGTTGCTCTATATTCGTGTTGCATCACATTCAGTGCAAATGCTAATAAACCTCTGTAACACATGTAGTAATCCATTTTTTGGTACAATTGTCTAATTGATATAACTGATGTTTTATTTACGCACAACACACTACTGTTTCAAGCTGGTAATAAAAAATTATATCCTCATAACTCGGTGTTCCTAACTGCATATGTGAGGCTTCTTGCTTCTATTTTGTATTTCATCTGAGAGTGTTTTAAAGTGACATGTACAGCTTTTTTTATGGGTGCAGGCAGATGGAGTACATAGAAAACCCCAATAGTTCCTGGCTTCTGAAGAACAGGGGTGCCAGTGACTTGAGTTTAAATTTTGATGTCCATTTCCTTGTCATGATCTGTATTCATCGAACTCTTATGAGGTCATCAGTAGGAGAAAAAAGCTATAGTCCTGAATCCTGTTTTGACGATTGACTACTTTCCCAATTTGGGACATGTTGCTTAAAATGGACCCTTGATTATTGATAAATGATACGTCAGATTTTTCCTACTGCGTACTAATTCAGACACTTTGCAGTAGAGACTTATCCTTACGATTGTGAAGTGTTTATATCTCCATTATCTGCCTATTTATTTAATTGGATAATTTCTGTATTATTTTGAGTCTGCTGCTATTATATCAAGTTTTGGTTACTGATGACTGAACAAGTTTTTCCTGTTACGTCTGGTATCACTGTTAATCAATATTTTGCGTCCCTAAGTTCATTCTTTCTTTCCATTTTAGAGAAATATTCCCCAGCCATGTTAGATTATTTGTTCAGAATGATGCTGTGGCAGCTTTGGCAAGTGGTACAATGGGAAAGCTTCATGGATGTGTTCTCATAGCTGGTACAGGTACCATTGCTTATGGATTTACAGAAGATGGAAGAGAAGCTCGGGCTGCTGGTGCAGGACCCATTTTAGGTGACTGGGGAAGGTAAATGATCCATAGTGCTTGTATATTCCATCTTCCTGAGTTGATTTACCACCCCTCTCCTTATTGCAATCCTCTTCTCCTTCACACAATAGTTAGTGATTTTACGGGAACTGAAAAAATGGCATTTTATTCATTCTTGGAAGGTGGAACAGCAAAATTAAGGCTGACTTATTCCGACTAATGGTTTCAAGTTCCAATAATAGTTTGCAGCAATGACTTTTCTGACCGAGCATATGAAAAACTGCATTCTGAGGAGTGATCCACATTTCCTGTTTCCACATGTTTATGAATAGGATAGGATACACCTCAGGGTCTTGGTTTAAGCTCTAGTCCGGATTCATGTTGTTTTCAATTTGTATAATACCGGAATCCCTAGGATCTGTCATATTGGACTGCAGTGGCTAGTGAAAATACACAAGGTACCATTATAATTGTATTTCCCCCTGCTAGAGTGAACAGGAATTCAAAAGGCATTAAGTTTGGTTGATGACAGAAGTTGTAAAGTCTAACATTCCTCATCTAAGGGATAAATGAGCTGTTATGACCTAGAGCTGCAGCTACATCCTAGTAGTTAGGAGCTGGAATCCAGTGAAAACAGATCTGGATTTTTACGTGTGCAATCTTGATATATTTCCAAGTACATCTCTCCAACGAATCTGGATATAGTTTCTTGATTAATTGGGGTTTCACTTGCTCACACGAGCTTTATTTTCTTTACTTTAGGTTTCCTTAATTTTTCCAAGAATTATGTTTGTGCTGCATACTTCGATTGAATTTTGATAATCTTCTTCTCCTTCCAGTGGATATGGTATAGCTGCACAGGCACTGACTGCTGTAATACGGGCTCATGATGGTCGTGGTCCACAAACTTCACTTACACTTGGTATCTTGCATAAACTCAACCTGTCTTCACCAGATGAACTTATCGGGTACGTTATAATGCTTAGATAATTACTGCTAAAATATTAAATGTTAGTGCTTGTTATATTTTGATCTTATTAACAACAGCATTGTAGTTATATTTGGGTTTCAAAATGTTTTCGAGCCATAATATTGATCTAAGGCTTTCCTATAGGGAAGTGCTTATTGATCAGCATTGTAGTTAGTGGCTCTATTTTGTTTGTGATGTGTTTTATATTCTTTTTGCCACTGCATTTGATGATGTCTTGTTCTCCATGCTGTATATACTATGTTTTTAACGACTTTAATTCTATTTTGTTAAACAGAATAAAGAGATAAGATGAAGTCATGTTTTTATTAAGAATTTCTTGTACCTTGATGCAAAGAGAAGTGGTCTTTTAACTATCGGGGAGTAAGTAAATCAACATTGGGGAGTTGAATAACTCAGCCGGTTATAGTTGATGGCAAATGATAATTTAGCTGCCGGCAGTAATGGTCTTTCATTGCTGGGGAGTAAATAAATCAAAATTTTGGGAGTTGAATAACTCGGTTGGTTATATTTTATGGCAAATTATATTTTGGCTACTAGCACAAATGTTATTTCAAGTATCATTGATTTTTTTTTGGGGTGGCAGTAAGTATATAATAGCTCCTTGAAGCTTAGTTTGTATGTTAGAGTTACTTTGGGTTGTAGACTTGTAGTACAGTTTAACTTTGCATCTTTTTTGGACATTCTGTTTTATTTCTTCTTTCAGAAGATGAATGGTAGGTTCTCTATATGCAAATTTAGTTTGAATTTTCTTCTGATTCCTTGCATGATATGTAGATTTAACTAATTATAGTATGTTGATAGAATGGTAGCAGGTCACAAGTGTGACTTGAATTTGATTTTAGGTGGACATATGCAGATCCATCTTGGGCTCGGATTGCAGCTCTTGTTCCTGTTGTGGTTTCTAGTGCAGAAGCAGGCGATCTGGTGGCTAACAAGATCTTGCATGATGCGGTCCAAGAATTGGCTTCGAGTGTGAAAGCTGTTGTTCAGAGACTGGATCTATGTGGTGAAGGTGAGGTTTTGAATTCATATCCACATGGCATATATGATCTCTATACTTTCTCTCGCTAGGAGTTTACATGGACGGATGCACATTGCTACTCCTAAAAAATTGATAACATATGAAACCTACAAAATATCTGAAGGTTTGGACTCAGATGCCCAACCCAATTCCAAATTTCCAATAGCTTTAGAAAATGCCTCTGTGCCACGTATAAAGGGTTTCAACCTTGATTATATACCCTTATTTACTTAGATAATGAAATTCCTTCCCTGCATTTGCAATCAATTTCAGAATCCCTTTCCAAGTTCCAACAAATATCAGAATACACACACCGCATGTGCCACACCACTCAACATAAGATCTGCTGCTATGTGATTTCAAGTCCTATTGACATATCCACCATGTGAAGCCACCTTTATGCTATCACAAGCAGGTTGAAGTGGGTGCCTCATCCATCCACTTGAATGTTGTTCCTAGCCTTTCTTTTTTCATGTATAGAGGCAAGACCTAGGAAATAGAGACATGCCTTAGGTTACTTTAATACATGATTGAAGGTGTTGTTGAAATCTCACCAGTTATTTTCTGAAAGTTTACCTGCTCGTGTTGAGATCTTGCTAGCCTCCGGGTGTCCAAGAGCACCCATTTTCTTCTTGATGTGTACAAAATTCTGAATCTGTAATGACATTTTCTTCCTTCCTTTTTATCCCTGGGTGGCATTTGGAAGGAGATGGCATCACCAACTGCATTCTGTATCTATAAATAAACTGGAAAGAAAACCTTTTTTAAAATAATACATAAGACTTCTCTTAGGCAACATCACGAGTAATTGAGAAAAAATGCTCATGGAGCTTAATCATATGTTTTAGAGTGGCAAGGACAAGCTGCATCATATACTATATATTGGTCAAGCTATTAATTCTGTAGTCTGGCATTTGTGTCATATCATCTCGTCGGTATTATCCAATATCTAGCCGCATAATATTTAAGAGCGAGAATTGCTTACAATATTCTTAATAGAGAGAGGTTATCTTGTACATAATATTACTCCTCCCATCTGCTCCATTCGATATACTAGTACATAATATTACGCACAGAGCACTAAATCCTGCCGCAGTTCGTATTAATTGAAATATTTTATACAATTACCTAACTGCAGATGGGAAGGATTATTTTCCTCTCGTAATGGTTGGTGGCGTCCTCGAAGCCAACAAGAGATGGGACATTGGTAATGAGGTAATGAATTGCATCTCAAATGACTTCCCTGGGGCTCTGCCTATCCGTCCAAAGGTGAGAGCATATATTCAATTATTAATATATCCCTCCTGCTCAACTTTTCTTATAGTTCTTGCTTGTAAAAGGTCAGTGTTTATTCGCGTTTGTTATATATGATTAGATACAACTTGAATTTAAGTTTGAAATATTTTAGTATCTGGCTTCTAGCATTGCAATATCACATACTATTCCAATTCTGAAAGACACCGTAGACTATCAGAAAATCGAGTATGCTAAATTCCATCTGGTCGTGGAAACCAGCAAGCAATAATATTTACTATTATCCCAAAATGTCGTCTTTTTCGTATATTGTGGTAAGAAAGTTTGTATATGATTGTTTTGAGTTCAGCTCATCCTTTTTTCCTTGTTCCAATTAATATTTTTTTTATTTTTTATATTCTACTCGTCTTCATCTTATGTTTTACATGTAAATAAATTAGGTGGAGCCTGCTGTGGGTGCTGCATTGCTTGCTTGGAATTTTTTGATGAGAGAATGCCATGAAGAACAACTTGCGAGTTACTACTCCTAGTTTTATGTGGCTATTATTTGTACAGGAGAATTATGCGTAGAAAAACAGTTTACAAATATACATTTTGTACGTGAAATTGGTTTTATCTTGTGATAGTCTCATTTTTATCATTTGTGTTTGTCTTTTTGATTTCAGAAATTGTAGGGGAATTCTTATTCTATTTTTCTTTCTTTATTTTATGAGTTCGTTGCTTATAGCTTGGTTATATTGATGAGCATTTTGGAACTCGGGCCTGGGCTGCCAAGGCCTGGGTTTTAAATGACTTGGGATGGGCTGCTCTGCCCAAAACATCCTACAGGCCGGCCGGGCCAGACCATCCAATAATTGCCATTTTTAAGAGGAAATTACATCTAGCCCTGTTTTTAAAATTTAAAATTCATTAATCAGATTTTAAGTTTAATTTTTCAAAAATCAGTTTATAATTTTTTATTTAATATTTATTATAAA
>CAIGRP010107892.1:0-13556 GCA_903798385.1 Fraxinus cuspidata | reverse complement strand
CCCAATTCAAAACCCTAGTTTTTGTCATTTTCTATAATTTCTCCACCCTGGTATAGTATTTAGTTTCAATTTCAATTACTCTTGTTAAAAAACCGTAGTCTTTAAGAATTTTCAGGGTTATATTTTTTATTTGGCAACATCTCGGCCACAGTGGGGAGGGTTCGCATGCCGGCGAACAACCGGGTGCACAGTAGCGCTGCCCTACAGACCGATGGCATATGGCAGAGCGCAATCGGCTATGATCCCTATGCGCCGAACAAAGATGAGAAGAAGAACAATTCGTCCGAGGTGAATACGGCATCGGAGCCTGACCCTGAGAATGCCTATGCTAGTTTCCAGGGTCTTCTGGCTCTTGCCCGTATCACGGGGTCGAATGCTGATGAGGTCTGTGGATCATGTAAGAAGTGTGGCCGTGTTGGGCACTTGACATTTCAGTGTCGGAATTTTTTGAGTGCGAAGGATGAGGTGAAGGAGGGGAAGGATTCTAAGGCAATTGAGGCTGCGATCTGGCTTGAAGAAGTTGAAGGGGAATAGTACGATGGAGAAAGGGGAGAATAGTGGAGAGGAAGAGGAGAGTGAGAGTTGAGGTTCTGATTATGATTCTGAGATTGAGAGGGCGATAGCTGGAAAATATGGAAAAAGAGTTAGTCGAAGTAAGGCCAAGGCTAGTAAAAGTAGGAAGAGGAAGGATGATGATGACTCGAATGATGATGGGACAGAACTGGATTTTAGAGATAGGAAGAGGAAAGGGAAGTCAAAGAAGAGAAGTGGGAAGAGGGTGCATAGTGATTATGAGTATGAGGATGAAGTAAAAAGTAATAGGAGAAAGGATAAGAGAAGGAAAAGGGATTGCGACTCATCAGATGACGATGAAGAAGAACGCAGGTGAAGAAGGAGGAGTAGGAGAAAGGAGAAGAGCAGAGGAAGGAGTCACCGGTATTTAGATGATGATTCAACTAAGGATTCTGCTGAAAAGAGGCATAAGCGGAGCAGGAGGGCATCCTCAGAATCTACTTCTGATGACAGTGGCTCAGATGAGGGTCTAGTGCGCAGGGACAAGAAGCTATCTGAGAAAAAAAACCGAAAATATCGTCATGAATATGAAGATTGGCTTCTACCGAAGGTCACGATCATTGTTTTTGCATCTTATTATCCAAGATCATGTATTGGCTATATGGGATCTTGAAGGTACTTGATGAGAATTCTGATAGGAAGGCATGCACTTTACGGGGATCTATTTTCATTAAAGTGTTGAATTCTGTTGTTTTATTATGTTAGCTGTGGTTTAATTGTATCTGTTGTATTTGTTTAATCATGATTCATCTTTAGTTGTAAGAACTCTTTAGCTGATATAAACTACCATTACATCTTTGATGATAATTGCATTGGTGATTAATTATGTTTATAGTACTTGATACAATTGAATATAAATTACATAAACACTATTTAAATTTGCTTTGATCACTATAGCCCTGGATGTCTCTGTTTTGTTATTTTTTGCCTCATCATGGCGTTTGAGTTAGTGAACTTGAAAAGATGTTTGTGTATTTGGTTCTAGCACGACTCATAAGAAAATTAACTGAATGATATAAACCTTAGTACCTTACAAGCTGGAACTAGGACAAACATGACTTGAAGTGATGAAAAGGAAATTTTTGGTTATTATACGTGTTAATGGGACCTATTTGAGAATGATATAGCTTTGAAATAGTGTTATCTATAGCAGTCACAAGCTTTCACATATTTTGGCTAGTATTCATGTTAGTGAGACCTATTTTAAGAATGATGTAGCATCTTAGCTGTTGGATTCATCTGGCTTTGAAATCGTGTTATCTGTAGCAGTCACAGGCTTTTAAATATTTTCAGCTAGAATTCATTTTACTCTGCCTTTCAAGTTTGTTATCCTAACTGTCTCCTCTCCTCCACCGGGAGCCTGACCCTTTCTTCTATCTTATCTACTGCCTTGAATGGGACCGATTTTAAGAATGAAGTATAGCATCTTAGCTGTTGGATTCATCTGGCTTGGAAATAGTAATTTCTATAGCAGTCATAGGCAAATTCCTTTTGGTCACTCTTAATATAGTTTCCTAATATTTGAATAAAATTTAATATTGTTACTTTTGTTCACTTTTGAGTTGAGAGATGAAGGACAGGTAGCTTTTCCTTGTTTAATTCTTTGTTCTGGTTTTAGTCACACTTCTGATTTCCCCTCCTTTGTATGCTTGTACTAAAAGATGCAGTTCTTCTATTTCCAGGGTAGGATGGGATGGAGGTTGGTTCCTTAAGTCCAGGGACTTGGGAAGGAATGAGATACTAGTAGTATGTATAGAATACTGCATCCCACATCACTTGTGAAATGCCTACCTTGTGGGCTTCAAAACACACTGGGCACCTTTAGTTTGTTAGTCAGTTTTAAGGAATAGTTTTACCCTATGCGTTTGTGACTGAGTTTTTAAGGATAGGCTTACGATGTCCCCTACCAATACTGTCGACTGTTTATCAATCCTGGCCGTCTTTTCTGCTCTTATGAATTGAGCATCATTTTCCTAGAACTGTGATTGTTTTCATACCCAACTTAGTTTGTGTTGGTAGTTTACTTTTGTAGTATAACCTCGACGTTTATGAGCATATTCCTCTCCACAGAGGTTAATCAGTTACATTCTGCTGTTAATGGTAGATGTTCTTTTTTGGGCGGGGAAGAATCAATCATTCATTTAACAGTTTTTGTTGTTCCTTGTAGAAATTTTTAATCTTATTGATTAAGGGCCTTTGTTTACTCGAATCCTTCTAAGTTCTGAATTTCCTCTGTAAGTGAAACAAATGGATTGTCGAACTTAAAGCACACTATTGAAAACATAAAAGTTTTCATAAAATTAAGAAAACATCAAGAACAAAATGTATAAAACTTAAAATCTTTCTAAACTAAAGTGATGTGATTATTATAAAAATCATAAAATCCAATCACATCTTTAAATCCATAACATTATTTAAATCGTTAATCATCATTGCGTGCTCGCCCAATCTTCATATGTCTCGAACCACTGATTAATTATTACCTATAGAAATAAATTTAATATTTCATGTGAGATGATAATCTTAATAAGTGAAATAACGTAATATGAAAAACAGAAATCCACGAGATTCGTGAACATTGTTGATGAGACAAAATTATAAGAATCGAATTTCGTGATTCTAATTTCGTGCGTAGTGCTACTAAACTCCATGATTTCATAACATGATCTTAATATTGACTTCTATAATTTTTAAACAATGAAATACGTATATTTCTCTTACATTGAATCTGAAAATTGTATTAACACGGAGGAGAATTGTGTTTTTCTGAAAAAAAATGTTTGTGTGTGTTTGTGGGGTATATATATTACGATTATATTTCTCTTACCTTGAATCTGAAAATTGTATTAACACGTAGGAGAATTGTGTTTTTCTGAAAAAAAATGTTTGTGTGTGTTTGTGGGGTATATATATTACGATTTTTATAAAAGGGAAATTTCTTTAATTAATCATTTTAATTATGATGATTAGCATATTTTATATGTTAACTACTTTTTGATTTTATGTATAATTAAAAATAAAAGGACAGTTTCAATAATTAATAAAATGAAGGTTTCCATAATTAATAAAAGGAAAGTTTCCATAATTAATAAAAGGAAGGTTTCCATAATTGATAAAAAAAAAGTTTCCATAATGATTCTTTTAAGTATGGTAGATGTCCTTCAACTATGACGGATGTGCAACTCGGCCCTTAAACTTTCATCAACGTGCGATATGATCACTAAATTATAGTTGATGTATACATTTGTTTTTGAACCTTAGTCTCTATATAGATTGGTCATTAAACTATGGTTATCGTGCACAACTTGGTTCCTATAATTAGGTTAATTACAAGTAGAGAATTTTAGGTTATTACAGTGAGGGCCTACAGTTTTACAGCAGGGAAACAATGGTTGAAGTTTTCCTACGAGATTTCACACAATTCGGTTGAAAATGGAATTTGGCCTCTCCAATTTCTTTTGCCTAGTTGGTTTTTAACGCAAACTACTTTTGTACAGTGTTTCAAAAAGCTCGCTTAGGCGGCTAGGCTTGAAGTTTGGGCAAAACGTCCTACTTCATGCTTAGGCTATTATTATTTCTTTTTAAAACAAATAATTTTTTTTTCGTCTCTTTTTTATTTTTCAATTCTTATTAAACAGCTAATTTTTTTTCTTCTTCTCTTTCGTCTTTTCTAGGTGCACTTTATTAATTTGTTTTTCTGTTTTTTTAAAGTCTTTTATTCAACTTAAGTTTATTTAAAAAAAAAAAAATAAAAAAGTTAAATAACATTTAAGTTATTGTGATATCTACATTATATAATTATGATCTTGAAATTCATTATTTTGTTGAAAACTTCGAAAACATGTATGAAGTTCCTATAAATTTATTGAATATGATTTGTCTAGTTGAAAATTGAAATTACGCAATTTAGTTTTTGTATTTTGAAAATTTAAAGATTGTATAATTGATTAATTGTAGGAATTATTAAGTAAATATAGTATTTTATAATTGTAGATGTTTGTTATATATTATTTTAATTAGTAATTTGTTTTTAAAATGATAAAAATAATATTTAATATAAGAAAACATTTTTTTTATGCTTAGGCTTCGCTTAAACACATAAAGTTTGAAATTTTGTCTTCAGGACTAGTCACGGTTTTTATTTTTTAGAACACTGCTTTTGTAGTGCTTTGTTCTTGTCTATCTCAATAATACAGTAATTCCAAATCTCCCAAACGAACATATTTAGACCTTAATTTTCCCAATTTTTTGGGTTCTAATCTTTTGGATGATGTTTGTTTTTTTTTTTTTTTTTGTAAAAATAAAAAGTAGTTAAAAAAAATTATTAAGATGTACTTGGTGGTGGACAAAGAGGACGATTTTGTCGTCGACGTTTTGTATTCCATGTAAATTCACCGACAAATGTTATTGCAACTTGCAAGCAAGAACGTGAGATTATTTTGAGTTTTATAATCTTTTGCAATATTTTTGAGGTTATTTGTCAACCCTAGTTTTCCATTTTTTTTCTTCTTTATTCCAAAAGTTGATAAATAAACAAAGCCAAGATTGTTCAAAGTTTCTCTTTTATCAAAATTGTTTGGATTATCATTTCGATATTTTTGTTAGTGATATTAGATAAGTAGAAGTGTGGAAAATCAGGAATCTATTTCTTGAAAGTCTAGTTCGTACATAGAGTGGGTTGCAACAAGTGCACGTACTAATTCAATTCATGTTTGACCCTCTTTAAAATAAAATAATTTATTTCTTATATTCATTTTTCAATCAAGTATTCATATAATAAAATATTTTACACATAAATCAAATTTTTTTCTTATTTTTTAACCACACATTCTTTAAAAAAAATCACTATTCAAAACATCATTTTTACACAATAGTAACCATCAAATAGGGCTCAATAAGAACTACTGAATTAACATTTGTTTGGTCTCATTAAATTATAATTAAATTTTCTCTATTTTCTTATTAATTACACATTTTCTAATAAAATAATATTACACATAAACTCAAAATTTTTCGATCATTTTTAACCACACATTCATAAAAAATTACTATTTCAAAATCATTTTCATTATAAATGAGGGAATAATGGAGGCCAAACTTGACTAGGCCAACAGTCAAATTTTATGTAAACTTCACCAAAATATATTTAATTAATAAAGACAAAGATCAATAATTAATTATCTTCAGGACATATTTTCCCAATAGTTGCTAATGACGTTAACAAGTCTTTACCTCCTTCCCGTGCAGTGATCACGTTCTCACACAATTTTCTTTTTTCCAGGAACGGATATTTTACATGTCAAAATTTATATAATGGATTACATAATATCACATGATACTCTATTATTTATCATTTTAAAACACTATCAATATTTTCATTCAATCTTTTCCTCCACATTATATTATGTAATTTATTATGCACTTTTTTATTTACAAATAGCAAAATTTTTCATTTTTAGGCATTTTTTTTTTCTCGCTTTTTCGTAATTTTCTGTTTCTGTTAATGGTTTACTTTCTTGGTGTTCGATTGTACAATAATGAATAATTATGTTTATATTTAAATTATTGGATTGAAAAAATACAAAGAAAATCATCGTATTTATATGTTTCATTGCAAAAAAGATGGCTTGAGGCACGGATTTTTCGTTCCTAAAATCAAGATATCAGTTACTATTACTCTTTACCAAAGAAATATTACCAACCACAAATTCGTTTTTAATTTGAGGGTCACTGATAGTTTCCAACAAATCACGTCGTATGTAGAGAGCAAACATTTACCAACGAATTTTCCATTGGTAAAATGTGAACCTCTTACCAACGAAAATTTCGTTTGTAAAAATCTTGATAATTACCAACCGATTTCCGTTAATAAATCCATGCCATTACCACGGCCTTACTTGTGTTTCGCAGGACACGAGGTGAATTTTAGAATTTGGGCTCATAAATCAAAGCAAATAATCAATTTTTTTTCCATTTATAAGAGTTTTATGGAACTAAATTTGTTAACTTAAAATCAACAATAAATTAACAAAATGAAATATTCAATATATATATATATATATATATATATATATATATATATATATATATTAAATACAACTCGTCTTGCGAAAATATTAATCAATTTTGAATAGTCGAGTTATTCAACCATTTCATTTTCAATAGATAACATGATTAATCCATTCAATCTTTGCTATGACAAAGTTGATCGAAGATAAATCTTTATTAATTTCAAGTTGGAGAAACTACTTTCTCGTGATACAATTGTAATCAGTATGATATTTGATTTACTTATTTGACATTTATTTGCTTTCCTAAATATTTTATTCCACAAGTACAAAATCAAATCAAGATTTTTGTTTGTATTCTGCAATATGGTTATAAGATATCTATGAAGCCAAATTAGTGGAAAAAAGTGTCCAAACAATCTATTAACAGAAAATAAAAATAATCAATGATTATCAATGTTTCTAACTTAGCTATAGTGGGAGAAGATTTCCTTGTATTACATGTGTATGGTAAATACACTTCGCACTCATAATCAATTCAATTTCACATAAAATAAGAAATAAACTTCTTATCTATAAATAAAAAGTTTAATTTTACACAATTTCTCACTTTGCACAAGGCTTGTAGCCTTTAGAGAAAAAATAAATTGTTATTGCAACACCAATAATGATATATTATCTAAAGTCATATTTTTTTTCATATGTAACTGAAAAATATAAATTACATCATATTTAGCTATATATTGCACATAATTAGCTCATAGAAGCTACAAATTCACATTAATTAATAACAGATTATAGATCGAGAAAAGAAAGTCAATCCTACACACAAATCAATGATCCGATCAACATGATATTGAAAAATGTAATTGAATTTAGAAACAAACTATACAGTAATCAGTTAAATATATAAAATCTACTAGTCAATGCAATTAAAAAAACTAGGGTTAATAAACGATCAGATCAATAAAGAAGTATATAGCGATGCATAAATATACACCAAGGGGGTGTTATACAATGAAATGAGTATTCCTAATCCAGACACTAATTCTGTAATTTAAGATATCATTGTTGAAGAAATCTCATTGTTTGGAGAATTCGAATAGGGGTGAACAAGTATACATGTAAATGGGTTTTTAAAATAAAGAATGAAGCAAAGAAATTTTTTTTTGGGCCCCCTAAGGAGCTAAGCCTGAGGCAACATCCCCTTGGGCCCCTCCTCAGATCCGGCTGGCCATTACAATTGATAAAAAAAAATTGTAAATAGCGGCATAGGTGTTAATAATTATAAATTTTTAACTTTTAGTCAACTAAATTGAAAGGTCCAAACAGCTTTTTAATCACTTATTAAACCAATAATTTATAGAAGCTGTCTCTAAAGATTTTGTTGTGAACTTTCAATTTGGGATAAAAAATTATTTAGTTTAGCATTATTAAGATTGATTAATATTATCAACGGATTTCCCGTAGGTAATATAAATTAATCTTCACTTACGGAATTTTTGTTGGTGAAGAAGCCGAATTAAAAAAAAAATATTAATTATCCTTCACCTACGGATATTCCATAGGAGAATGTTTGAATTTTTTAATTACTAAATTTATTAATATTAGCAACAACAATTCTGTTGGTACTATGAACTACTCTTCAACCATGGAAAATTCCATAAGTGTTGAAACTTTTTTAGAAAAAAAGTTGAATTACATCACGTACGGAAATGTTGTTGGCAGGTGGTAAGTATATTAAACAACAAAATTAGGCACGGAATATCCGTTGGTGAGGATGTACCACTTTTATCAACAAAAAATTCGTTGGTGATTTTTCGTTAATCCGTTTCTTATTCCCAACGGATTGTATCCGTAGGTGAAAATCTGATTTTTAGTAGTGTTTATGTAATATATTAATAAGGAATAATACTAAAAAAAAGTGATAAATCATAGTAAATAATATTTTGACAATCGTTTTTATATTATTAAGGGTGAACAATGTTGATATAGATGTGGACATGCAAAAGGCGACTATGATATACTATTTATAAATTTGTGGAGGACTATTAGGATTAAGTGGTTAAGAATTTTAATTTTACATAGGTATTTTACATTCAATTACTCCAAATTCATTCAAACCCTTTTTCATATATATTAACAATCGAATTAATTAATTTTAATTATTAATCTCTCTTAAGAAAAATTAATCTTATTCACTTGCTCGAATTTACTATCTCTATATAAATTCATACACATGTGAAATCATTTAATTATAGGAATTCTACCAAAGATTGAATATACTATAATCATCTCTAGATCTCTTATAAAACATATGTCACTTATTGCATGAACTAGACAAATATATTTTCTCAATATTGTCTTTAAATCAAACAACTATATGTAATTAAAACATAGCAATAATCAATACATAATCAAGTTACGTGATATAAATTGAATTAAATAAATATTAAGCCTAGGTTACACTTTTCATCCTAACAAGAAATTATTTAGCCAATCACAATTTCTAAATTAAATAATAAAAATGAAAAACATTATCGGGTTCAATACAAGGAATAAATTAAAAAATCCTAGCAATTTTTTGTTTTTTGGCAGCCAGTTTCCAACCATGGATTATCAATCTCCTCTTCAAATAATGTATATCTCCCAGGCAATTGTGTTATTTAACTTTTAATCTCAAATTGAGATATAAATATAGAGAATTTATTGTATTTGAATGTATTATTATGCCTCAAGATCATATCTCAAGCCTCGCCTTTTATTGAATGAAAGATTCCTAATTATAGACCTTAATTAGGTCTAAAATGGAGTACCAAGATGATAGGGAATCATAATTTTAGTGCAATTAGTAGTATTCAAATGACCGAAATTTATACTTTGACTTTGCAATTTGGTCTATGTTTCTTTCTTGATTGGATTGAATCCTTAGATATTATAATTGAGTTATTTCAACTTTCGAACCCGGTTCTTTGATCCCAAATTTCCAAAATAAGTCCAACTTTGAAATTTTTGCTCAATTTTCGTTCATTTTTATCCATTCTCGTATAATACATAATTTTCTCGTATAATAATCAAACAAACATATAAAGTTGAGTATTTCGTTCATAAAATTACTCTAAAAAGTCATTTTTGATGGCTAGTATAAGTGTAATTTACACTTATCACATACATCCCTCTCGAGCCTAGTGAAGTCTTATGGCCTTTGAACGCCTAGCATTGGCCTCATCCACCTCGTGTGGGTTAGTCTCTACACTCATGAAAGCCTCAACTTAGGTTTTGTGCTTGTTGACATCTTTTAAGTAATTTTTCCAAGTGTTAAATATAATCCATATACTTTGACTTCACCCACCTTGCGACCAGCTTGAGTAGTGAGTGTTTTCGTGTGAGTTCAACATTGTGCCTGTTGACATCTTACACTTCATTTTGGAAAGTGATAAAAATGATCTATAGGTTTTGGCCTCCTCCACTTTACGCAAGTCGACCACCTCACTTATGGAAGGACTCGGCCTCTTCCCTTAAGGCTAGCCTCAACACATAGGCTTGGACTTATAAGGACCATTGGCCTTAAGGTTCATCGTCCTTAACTTGCCCACATGGCTCTTATGCAGCATCGACTCCCCCACGTCGATCCTACGTGACATTAATATGTCTCTAGGTAAGATGGATGGGTAATAAACTGATTGACACAAGGTAGGCTTTTGCATGACGTTTTTACTTAATTTTTCAATGTAAGTGATGCTAATAGGATTGAAAAATAAGTTGAAACTCTTACATTTGAAAAATAATTTTTGAGCAAACGTTTTACGAAGTAAATTTTATCGTGTATAAAAAATTTGTCACTTGATCTTTCAATGAGTCATTGCTAAGGATTAAAATATTTTACCTTTACAAATTAGATCAAACATATAGTTCTTATATATTCGATTGATTTGGCGCGAGTGCACGATTTGTTGCTTGATTTTGAATTTGGCGCAAGTGCTCGATTTGTCTCCAATTGTTTTGGTGCGAGTGCTCGATTAGTGTCCAATTGTTTTGGTACGAGTACTCGATTGATAATGCACAACTTCCAAGCTCGATTGTGAATGCTTTATTTCCATCTTGAGCTTTCTTAATCTTCACCTTCAAGTCCTTTGGTAGCAATTGTTTTGTCTCCAATTTGATCAAGTTCTCAACATGTAATAATGAAGACTCGAATACAAGTGTTAGAGATGAAAATACTTTGCTTGTTATAATAAAAATATAAGATCGATCATAGGTCAACAATTTTCTCATTTTTGATTATGACAAACAAACGATGATTTGCAATAAGAAAAATATTTTATCTCAAATAATTCTTACATTGCTATACCATTCCCCAATCTTTTATAGATCAAGCATTCATATGATACTGTTCCTCATTTCTTATACAAGTCAAGCATGCATATCATCATACATATGTTTTCCCCCTTTTGACATAAGCAAAAAGAATACGAAGTAGAGAATTAAGACAACCATAGGCAAAAAGAAAAAAATATAAAGCATTATCCAAAGGAAACCGCATAAAATTGAAATCATAGTGAATATTCATCATAAAACAAAAATAAATATTCATCGTAAAGTAAATAAGGTAATATCCATCATGAAGAAAAATAACGATTACGGCTCTGAAGGAGGCGGGGGAGGAAAGTGGCATAGAAATGGCGTATAAGGCATTTTGCTGAGCCTGTATAATTGCCTGTTGTGCTTGAATGGCTTCCTAATGAGCTAGAATGGCGGCCTGTTGAACTTGCATCTGATGGAGTATCCCGCCGTGGCCATCAAGTAAGGATGTGATGGAGTCAATGCGCCCGTTCAACATGTTGTATGTAAAGTCACTGGCCGAAGATCGAGGGATACTAGAGCCCGGGATATCGTGAGGAGGAATAGGAGCTTCCGGTATGTCATCGTTGTCACCATCGTCATCTTCTTCAAATGGTAGAGTCGAAGGATAGTGCAAGAGATCGTCTCACTGTGCTCTTAAACCTCTTTCTCGTCCATTTTGAGCCCAACATAAGTGAAAATTGAAGATGAAGTTGTAGAGAAAGACTAGGGTTTCGAAATTGTGGAGAAATTGGAATGTAGTGGATGAAATTGAGAATTTATTGAGGAATTGAGATGTATAAGTAATGGTTTTTGAATTTGATGGGTAATTGATGATTTGAGAGTGAAGATTGAGTGATGGAGAAGAGAATTAGAAAGAGAAAAGATCGAGATCGTCAATTACAGGATTGTTTTTTAGTTTTTGACTCCTTGTTCATTCATTATTCTCTTTGCATAGATTATGAAAGTAACAAATGTAATCATCAATTCCTAGCTAAAATCTCTAGCTTACAAATTATCAATTTTGATGATTTTGTTATTGTGTTTGGAAAACATGTTTGAAAATAACATTATTAACCTTCAAATGAAATGAATTGTGTCAATACATTAATTTTTTAACGAAACTTAGTCAAGAATCATTGATACGTATAAAGTGTTTGATAAAAGAAAAATGTGAATTATGCAACTTTTCTATGAACTTTTTTTAAATAAAAGCCACACTATATCCTTGAAGCAATGAACTAGATGCATACGTGTGCATTTTTTGGAAATTTGAACATACCAATTCAAGCCCCATTTTATGGTAATACATATGAAAAAGAAAATTTTGAATCAATTAAATCATTGATTCTTGCAAAGTGTGACAAAAGGAGAGTGTGAATTATGTCACTTTTATACGAAAAAGTCACAGTATCTCATTGAAATAATTAACTAAATGCATGCGTGTGCGTTTTAGAAATTTGAATGTACAAATTCAAGCCATGTTTTATGTTAATAATATGTTAATACATTCATGAATGCAAGGTGTTATCTCAATGAAAATGTGTATTATGTCACTTTTATATGAAAAAGTGACAGAAGCTTCGAAAAAAGTTTCAGTATCTCATTAACTAGATGCATATTACTATGTCACTTTTAAAAGAAAAAACTCTCACACAATTTCTTTGTAATCTTATTGTAGATATGGATAAAATTAATGTCTTCATTTATTATGGAGGCAAATGGACACAAGATAATGAATATACAAGTGAGAAAATGACTGGAATTGTTGTACCAATGGATTGCAAGTACAGCAACCTTGAGTGCATGATATTTTCTGTAATGAAACTAAGTGCATCAACACAAAAAATAAAAATACAATATAGAGTGAAGTATTAAAAAATTGCTTTGAATCAGTTAAATCATTGATACATATAAAGTGTTTGATAAAAAAAAATGTGAATTCTGCCACTTTTCTATGAACTTTTTTTAAATAAAAGCCACAATATATCCTTGAAGCAATGAACTACATGCATACGTGTGCATTTTTTGGAAATTTGAACATACCAATTCAAGCCCCATTTTATGATAATACATATGAAAAAGAAAATTTTGAATTAATTAAATCATTGATTCATGCAAAGTGTTTGACAAAAGGAGAGTGTGAATTATGTCACTTTTATACGAAAAAGTCACAGTATCTCATTAAAATAATTAACTAAATGCATGGGTGTGCGTTTTGGAAATTTGAATGTACGAATTCAAGCCTTGTTTTATGTTAATACGTATGTTAATACATTCATGCATGCAAGGTGTTAGTTCAATGAAAATGTGTATTATGTCACTTTTATATGAAAAAGTGACAGAAGCCTCGAAAAAAGTTACAATGTCTCATTAACTAGATGCATATTACTATGTAACTTTAAAAAAAAAAAAAAAACTCACAATTTCTTTGTAATCTTATTGTAGATATGGATAAAATTAATGTCTTCATTTGTTATGGAGGCGAGTGAACACAAGATAATGAATATACAAGTGAGAAAATGACTGGAATTGTTGTACCAATGGATTGCAAGTACAACAACCTTGAGTGCATGATATTTTCTGTGATGAAACTAAGTGCATCAACACAAAGAATAAAAATACAATATAGAG
>CAIGRP010107882.1:9326-35518 GCA_903798385.1 Fraxinus cuspidata | reverse complement strand
AATTAAGAAGCATATTAACAATTCTCATTCACAAGGACGAAGAAAGAAAGAAAACATTCCGTATCTCCGTGAAGGCACAGAGACACAGGGTTTCCGTGTCTCCATAAAAGTACGGAGACACGGGTGTCTCCGTGAAAGTACGGAGACACAGACTGAATTTGCACTTAATGACCAGAAATAATTGACCTTCTCTATGTCATAATTGACCAGTTAACTTGTGCATTTGAAGAATTAACCTTCAAACAGACATAAAGCAGAACTATTTGCTGGTCAAGCAACCTTGGGGTAAATAAGATACAATATGTAAACAGTTTTATAAATAACAGAAGGCAATTAGGGGTGCAATCCTAAAAGGTGCCAATTTTTTATCATAATTTATTTCTGCTTTCACTTCTGGGATCATACCATTAGACTATAACAGCATTCTTGTTAAACAGAACACGTCCCAACTCGCTTCTATCAATTACGAATTACTTACCAAAGGTTTGAAAGACAATCCACCTGACAAATTCTAGAACATAAATATTGGAAACACTGTGGTGAAGGCTTCTATTTCAACTATTAAGAGTTGTTTCATTTGGTTTGGTAGTTCTCATGGACTAAAATAATTGTCCATTTTTAATATTGGGTGATTTTATGTGGTACAATTGCAGTATATATTTTTAGTTCCAATTTTACCCTTAATATCAGGGTTCATGAAAATTTATTTTAAATTATTATGTGAAGGTATTTTTGGTAAACTTATTGTTAGAACTAAGGTGTAATTGTCTTTCCAATTCTCAGTGTAATAAATGTGGTAAACTTATTGTTAGAGCCCGGTCTAACGGAAACCACGCACGGAGACACGGATGAAGAAAGGAAGAAAAAAATTACAGACATTTTCGGAGCACAAATATCTGTTTTTTCTTGATCTATATGTTTTTTTAGCGTACGATTTTAAATTTGCAAAATGATAAATGGTGCTTTTGATAAGAAGGGTGTCTAGGAGTGAGAAGGAAAAAAAATAAAAATAAAAATAAAATGTGTGTGGTAACTATAGTTTTAGTTGAAAAAAAAAATGTTATTGGTAACATTGTATAAAAAAAAAACTCGTCCGTGTACAATAAGAATAACATTTGCAATANAAATAAAAATAAAAATAAAATGTGTGTGGTAACTATAGTTTTAGTTGAAAAAAAAAATGTTATTGGTAACATTGTATAAAAAAAAAACTCGTCCGTGTACAATAAGAATAACATTTGCAATAAAATTTCAACTAACATTTTGAGATATATATACTTATCATCTCAGTGCGCACACGAATTTTTATTTATTTATTTATTTTTATTATCATCATTCACAAAAACATCTGCTTCACATCACGCTAATAATACCTTTAAAATACTACAATCCGTACAATGTACGGACAAAAAACTAGTATATGTACATAAACAAATAATTTGTATTTACAGGAAGAGAAATTTTGTATCTAGAGAGAGAGAGAGATTGCGTGTGTGTGTGTGTTTTTTTTTTTTTGTTTTCTAGAGAGAGATGGTGTGTCATGGCAGAAAATATCTTTGCACTTGGGCGGCGGAGGTGTTTGGAGAGAAAATTAACACGACTGTGATTATTGTAAATAATTAATAAAAAAAACTGATTTATCAATTCGAAAAGTTAAAAGGTAGTGTTTTGAGATAATTTTCCCTAGTTAAAATCCCTCAATTTTTTTTGAATGTCCCTTTGAATACAAACTCCATTCTTTCGTTTGAAGTTTAGCCTTTTCTGTTCTTTGGTTTGAAGTTCAATTTATATCAGGTGTCAAGTCCTTAAAAATAAAATCTCGCAAACCATATACAGTAAGGAAGCAAAATTGTTTCAAAAAATTAAAATGAATTTTTACTTTTTGTTGAGTACTGCAAGTTAGATTTATTTGTGTCAGCAAAGAAAGAGCTCGGCACCAATGGGCCATTGAGGAACCATATAGAAAATTGTAATAGCCAGTCCAGGCTTGCAAGTATGGTCGGACTTAGCCTCTGCAAGTCCATTACTTCCACTATATCTCTAGCATATTTCCTGACGAATCTCGGAAGTAAGATGATAAAGGAACTATCTATCGTCATTTCACAAGCATCCCTGCCAAACACGTCATATAACAAGACACACAGGCATATACAAAAGTAAAAAGACACCGAAAAACAAATAGTCAGCAGTGGAACAACCTGGAAAAAGAAAGTTACAATTTAGAAAAGTGACGTGAATTTCAAAGAAAAATTTCAGCCACAGGAAATGCTTTTGATTGCAAGTAGCCAAATAGCAAATACAGTATCTTGCAATGGGTGCATGCATTTACCAACAGCATAAACACCGGAACATAAAACGACTACTATAGATAGATATTTGATAGGCCCCTGAAACTATTTGTGTTCACATCATGAGGGGCACACACCCCATGCCTCGAATTTCAAACCTGCAGATCCGACCAATCCAGATAACAACTACTGGATTCCCAAAAACAATCTCCTTACCAGAGTTTAATCACTGTCTTCATTTCTCGATTTCTTTTTCTTCTTTTTACCTTCACTTGCAGCTGTTAGATTCTCGATGTTTTCATCCTTCTTGTTCTTTTTCTTCTTTTTGGCTGTTCCATCTTCAGCATTGAATCCATTTGCACCGTTTACATTTTCTGTAGGTTCATTATTTTCCTCGTCTGCCTTTTGTACCAATTTTCGCTTTTCCTTCTTCTTCTTCTTCTCACTTTTAGGTTCTTCAGGAGCATCTCCATTGTTAACAGCTGCTGGCTTATCCTCAGTCATGGGCGCTCCACTTTTGGATTTCTTTTTCTTACCTTTTTTCACAGAAGGTCCATCAACGGGTTCATCTACATCCATTTCTGTATCTGAACACAAAATAATAGAGAATGAGCAAACTGTGCATAGCCTACACGAAGATTAATAATATACTATAGTAAGCATGAATAGAGAAAAATCAAGATGAATCCCAAAAGGAAGGCAAATTGAAACATATGAGCAAATGCATATATCTACGCAAATGCTATGTCCATCAGAACTTTCGAGTCTTTCCTTTTTTTCCAATCTGGACAATCAGCACTTACTCGGCTGCAGCAGAATATTTGATTAAAACTTAACAAAGTAAATGAAACACAGTAATTAAGAATTCGGTGAATCTGAATAGCAGGATCATCAGACAGCATATAATAAAACCATCTGAAATTGAAGATCTGGATATTTATTTAGAGAGAATTCTTCAATATTATTTGTAACTTTCAGAAATGAGATTGTATATAGAAGTGTATTAGGCACACCTTTGCTCTCAACAGTTTCAATAGCAGATTTCATCACATCTAGGTTTTTACGAGGAGCAACCCCTTTATCGTAGAAGTCTAGGCGCTCCTCCACTTGTTCACGGAGCTTCTCTCCAAAAGCAGTAGTATTTTTCTCTGTGCCAGTGAGAGATCAGAATATGTTAACAATTTGTTGCATGTGCAAGATGAGATAACTAACTATTGTCTTTTCTGAATGAGTAAGAACTCACCTAAGAAACAGTCAATACGAGAAGCAATAGAGCACTTGTTTGCAAGATAACGAGCCATCCGGCCTTTGTTCCGAGTAGAAGCACGGCCAATGAAGGTGGAATGGAATATAAGACCATATTTTGGAGTGTTCCCACGGGTTTTCAGTGCCCTGACCACAGAATAATATAAGCAAAGGAACCAAAACTAATAAAGCAAAACCATGTTTTTCCAGTGTTCACATGGTTCTGCATATTGCTCACGATCTTTTCCACGTTGCTTTTAATCCACATCAAAATTATTAAAGCGAAAACAGTCAAGCATGACAAGGTTATCTGGCTTTCATTAAAATCAGCAATTCTGACTCTTATCAGAGAGCAGATAATTTTGTATTACTTTAATTCAATATTTCACCTGCAAAACCTCAAGTTAAAAGTCACAAAGGCATGTACAACTACCTATGGAATGGTACTTAAGTAGAATACCTAAAGAGAGCCTTCTCAGCACCAAGGATCTGAAGAGTTGAAGAAGGACACTTTGCCAAATTTGTGAGACTGCCAGCATGAGAAATCAATCGAGCCCCAACAACTTCACCAATCAGTGCAGCCAAATTAGGTGCTATATCATTCATTTTGGCAACAAGATAATCATAGAGCTTCTTCCTATACTCCGCAAGGTCCATTACCCTCTGCGCAAATTGCTTGACATTAATCAAGTCAATTGGCGACAAATCCTGTCCTGATAAAGTAAGGAATGCCAGGTCAATAATAATGACATGCATTTCATTTTCGGAAAAAAATAAGAAATTGTACCCATGGATGCTTTGGCAGCTTCTATAATTTCCTTTGCTTTATCTTCGTCCCCAACTATGTCAGTTAAGCCTGATAAATGGTCTTCAGACAACTGAGATTTATCTTCCACATATTTTGCAACTTTGGCATACAGATAATTGTCATTAACAATCTTCACCAATTCAGGGAAATGCCAGGAGTACCATTCTCTGCATCATCAGAAGTAACAGAGATCATGATTCATAGAGCTAAACTCTTATAAACATGCAAATATGAGTATTTATTTTTGTGCATTAGAAATTGAAGAATTATAATGGAAAAGTCTAACCAGTATATAGCCATTATGCATAAAGAGATGGTTAAACCTAAAGTCAGCAATTTTCCATGTGACACGGAAAGGCAGTAGAGTGACAAACACACTAACCTGACTCTCATGGAGAAGGAATTGACGTCTTTATCGAGAGTATCAAGAAGAAAGATAGCCTGAATAACCATATTNGCATTATTAATTTTAAGACAGAAGATTGAGAAATTGCAAACCTTTAGGTTTTCAATGAACCTATCAAAATGCAAGCGCATGCCTCGAAGAAGCTCAAGGACAAATTCATTGCTTTGGCAAGGGATTTTAGTTACTTCACAAATATGAGACCCAAGTTTAGGCTCTGCCACTCCCAAACTGAATTTAGGCTTCTTCCCTTCCTTAACTTTTGGGAGAGTAAGCTCCAAAAAGCTTCTCAGCTCATCAGTCATTTGCCCTAAAACCCACGTCATTAGAGACAGCATTATTCTCACAGAATATACACAAAAGACAAGTAACATCCATGAATTGATTCGTAAAATTAAAATAATATTCTCACTCTTGATAATCAACAAATATAAAAAATCATAGCTAATAGCAAATACTCATGGTTGTGTGAGGCTTGGTGAGAAATAGTACTGGGGCAGTATGTTTAAGGGGGAGAATGAGGCTTATGTCTATAGTGAGGCATAGCCTCGAGGTGCACACCTAAAAAAGAGTGAGGCATAAGCTTTCTTCATAGTTCTCATATTTCATTGGTTGACTTCATTGGAAATCCACTATATGTTAAAAACAGCTTCTGGAATCTACTATATTTTTTATAGAACTTACCAAATTTCATTGAATTTATGATTAAATTATCTTTGGAAATATTTATGTATCAAAACCTATAAAAGTTTTGGACTCGTGCAAAATATTCTATCGTGTAAATGTGTGACTGAAAATGAGTATGTAGAAAAAAGAGTTTAAAAATAATGATTGTCAAACACGGGCTAAATAAATCACACAATACATGTAAAACAACACTACAGCCCTAGAACTGCATCACTCCAGTGACAGCGTTGCAGACATCACTCCGGCGGAGACTTCTTTGCATTATTACTTTTATGTTGTTCTTTTGTTTTATTACTTCAAGTTGTTCTATTGTTTGGAAATCTTATTTAGTACATTTTCATTTTTATACTCTTTGCAACTTCTTGTTTTTCACATGAGGCTTATCACGAAGGAAAATGCCTCGGCACCAGAAGATTTCACCTTTTTAAACACTGAAAACCCTATTCAACTTATTATCGACTTTTCTCCCTTAATTAGTTAATTTATTATATTTTCCATTTCTTTATATGTTTTGTGAATTGTGATGGAATGCCCCTAAAAAGAGCACCTAAAAATATTTAGAAATCGACAAATCTAACTATTGAACCCCATTGACTGAAGCTACTTGGATCCACCCCCAGCCGTCACGAAGGAGGCTTGCATTTTTCTTCTTTCAACACTCGTATCCTTTCCTTCACATACAGCGATAAAGATACATATGCTCCTAGAAAAACACCAAACTCTATAGAAACTATATCAAGGTAAAACTTTTGAAGCACGACAAAATATACGTTTTTAAAATTGAACGTCAGAATCAACTACAAGTAAGCCTTCTTTTTTTACCTTCAGAGACGGCATTGCATTGATTGAGTGCATCAAGGGCAGACTCAAAGGGACTAAAGGCAGCTAGCTTAACCACTTTTCCGAACCGGTTCAGGTCCGACACGGACCCCCGAACCGCCTCCGTATTCTGCCCAATTTCATCAAGACCGTGCGCAAGAAACAGACTGTAACCCGACGCCGACTCGTACAGTATGTAAAGCGCCATTACTAGCCCTCACAACTTCTCTATCTCGGTATATGTGTAAGTAGGTTTTGGTAGTGGTTGAGGAAGATGGTGAGGGAGAGGGAGGGGCGAGGGCTTTTAAGGCGAGGGTTTAGGAATTAGGGTTTTCTGCGCAAGTTTATATGTGGGCAAGACAGTAAAATGGTCTAAGAATTAGGGTCTTCCAATTTTAGCACTTCATCTGTATCATATTTTTTAATAGCATCATGTCGAGGTTTTTTATTTTTCGTATTCACTTTAACACCTCTTTTCTTTTCTTTATTTACTAATCGTCCTCAACATTATTTCGATTACACTGCATGTACATTATAATTTACAAACTTTCTTTACTAATAGATGACGATATTTGATTAAGTCAAAATTTCATCAACTAAGAGAGAGAAAAAAATTCCCCTACTTTCTTCTTGACATCTCATTAATTTGTAAAAAAAATTGTGTAAATACAACAAACATTTTTCTTTATTAGAGATAAGATTGTCATGTTCCTCTCTTATGGACGGAATGGGATTAGGTGGATCCGAATTTGGGATTAAGATCATAATTATTAGACCCAATCCAGACATCAACCGAGATATCGGATCTCGAGTTACTAGTTGAATAGGTGGGTTGGTCCTTACAAATTCTAAAACAAATTTTAAAGTGTAAATTTTTTCTTTGAGATAAAATTATAGTTTTAAAATTATTTGTCATTATTTTGTTATATATAAATTCATCTTAGTTAAAATTAGTACTATAATTTTTATTAAAATATTTTTAAAACTGCAAGGATACATTTGATTGCGAATATGAAACTTATGTGGAAAGAAAATAAATTTTAGAGAACTCAATTGCCTAAAACTTATTTGTATAAAAATTATTAATTAAATGTGCTCGATTGATTTAATTTTTAACCTATAAAATATTATACTTGTCTATTTTTTATTAGATGAGATAGATGGGAGAGACAAAGAGATGGCGAATCACCTGAAAAATAAAAACCGTTCATCCCAAAAGAAAAATATTTTTCTTATTTTTGAGGAAAATATGATCACATTGCTGAAAGTTGAAAAATATTTTTCATGAAAAAATTATCAATCAAACACTCTAAAAGTAAGAATTTAAATGAAAATAATTTTTTTATGAAATATAAAATCAATCAAACGCATTATAAATGATTAATGTGTGCATTTACATATTATTGCAAATAAAGACCAATAAGCTACAATGTTTTAGTGGTTGATTGCCACTTGTCTTCCTTTGAGATTCAAGGTACAAGATGCTTTTTAAACACAAAAAATTTAAAGAAAGTTTTTGAAATTCGATCAAATGAGTCAATTTGACGGTCCAGCCAATGATTTAATATAAAATCGTTGGTTAATTCAATCAAACTCGATTTCTGTCCTTTGCACTTGTATAAAATTATACTAACCGACCCAATCAAGGGATGGAGTCTTCGATTTTTCGGCTCGATCAAACGGTGCAACCCAGTTTTATAACTGTGATTGGAACAATCATTTTCCCATTTAATATTTATTTTTATTTTTTATCTTTGATATTTAATTTTGTTTTTAAATAATACTAAATGGGGCGAAAAGACTGATACCATGCCCCCACCAATGCTACAGGCAAGTAATTTAGTTGATTGAGCTTCTTGTCATTCCTAATCATTTAGCATATGTTTGGATAATCTCTATTAGGTGTGAACGGTTTAAGTGGAACTGTCGATTTCGATTTGATTCCGAAAATGACATAAAATCGAACGATTCATTTCCAAAATATTCGAAGTTCAAATATTTGGATCAAATCACCGGACACCTTGATTCCAACAATTATAGGAACTTAATAGTTCTATTTTGTAGAATAAATTTAGCGTGAGTTCTTATTCTTGAAATATCGAGCTTAAACCACCTGACACCCAGCCCCTAATGCTTATAAACGGTTTATGATAGATCAAATTATTTTTTATTCATCCATTTTGTATGACGCACAAGTATTAATCTATTTATGAAAAGATTAAGTTTAATTTGTGAATAGATAGACATGAGTGGTAGATTTCAGTACTTATTTATATCTATTTTAAATTTAAATCTATTATAAACAACTTCTAAACATGTTTTAAGATTCCTAACTATCGAACTCAAAATCTTGACAAACCCAAAGTTAACACAACCACTAGTAAAGTACTTGCACTTAGGATGACATTAGAATGCAAGATCTTTGAACCGAAAGGTGATACAACGATTGTATGCAATCGATATTCAAAGATAAAATGGATAAATTAGGTGTAGAAAGATAGATTAACAAAGTTTTAGCTAGTATAGATTCACATACATTGTTCTGTAGATTGTTCAAGGTAAGAAAGGGCATCTTTACTTTCTGTACGAGCTCTTTCCCACCCATGAGATGACGATAGACGAGGTGAACAACTCGTCCATTGCTTAAGTGGGTGGTTGATGGGGGTCACTCCCTAGGTTCTTTCCCTAAATGGCAACGGTGAGAAAGCATCAACCTACTTGATTCTATCTTGTGCTGAATGGATATTCAGTTTTCCTCGTCGTGATGATAAAGATGTACGACCCCTATGATTGATGGCCTGACACACAACATTTGGGACCTTTCTTAATATTTTGTATATTTTGTATTTGGGAAGTATGAGATATCTTGCTCTCCAGTTGGGTGGCAAAACCAAATCTTACCACCTCACTGGTGGCAAGATATCTCCTGCCTATTATGGGTAGGTTATCAATCATAGTATTTGCTATTAAATTTTGCATACCAGAGTATCTTTTGGCTCACTCCCAAAGTCGGTTAACTTGCTCGTACTTTGTGCTCTGGGATTTTCCTCAGCTTCCACTTTGAGCATTGTGGGTTCACAATCCTCTCATTTTTTAAGTTTTGATTGAGGGTTTTCCAAGCATTTATGTATTAGTTCAATCTAGACTTAAGGGCATTCGCGTAGGCGCAGGCTTTGGCCATGACCAAGACCTATAATTGTAGGCATTTACACTTGACAGTTAGATATTGGAACCAAATCAAGTACCCAACCTCTTACAGCGTCAGGGGTTTGCTTCTTTTCCACAAAGAGGGCCGGCCTCATAACCTCAACCAACGCTACGCTTTCATCTATGGTGGAGCAATCTAGGTCTCACGCCTAAATTTTTCTATTGATATCATCAAATTCTCCAACAGTAAGATATCTCCGCTTCTCATAATGATAAAATTTCTAAACAACACAAATAAACATCTAGCCAACTCATTAATATTGGTAAGATGTACTCCATCTCCACGAAGGGACATTATTGCCCAAGTAATGCAGTCAAAACGTATTAAACTGAGACCTACTTGTAAATCAATGTGGCTTGCTAGCAAAGAGGAAGAGTCTTTCATTGCTTTGAAGTTACAATATGGAAGCATATATGGAGAGATTTCGCGCCTGGAAGCTTACAAGCTTACTCATGTTTTTTTTTTTTTATGTAATTTACAAGCTTACTCATGGTTTTTTTTATAAAATTTATGTAGTTAGGGAGGAATAAATCTAAGTACAACAGAATCAAATTACAAGCCGGTGGGTAATTAGAAGAATGGACTACCCAATTCAAATCATAAGCTTTTGGTTTAGTAGTTCGCAAGAGCGCGGTGAGGGATCACGAGGGGGCGTGTTAATTGCTTTTCACGACTTTTGGGCGAGTACACTGGTCTATAAAGCTGGAATAAAGCCTAATGCACAGGATTGAGATCATGTCGTCAACTTGATTTCACAAAGATGTAAGTAGAAGTTGATTCTATGACCACTTTAATGTGACTTCAAAAAGAACATTTTGGCGTATAGGTTGTACGACATTATTTGGTGAATGCTAGCATAGTTTGTAGAATGCTTGCACTAAAACTGTTACACGGCTAATATAATAGAATATCCCTCCAATAAAATGTGAAGACGAACATAGAAATAACAATATATAATAATGATTTTGCCACATGTATATAGAAAATGTACATAATGAATTACATAATGTGACGTGGAGGAAAAAATTGGATGAAAAATATGATTGTATATTACATTGGCAAATGATAGAGTGTCACGTGACATTATATAATTTATTATATAAATTTTGATATACATGTAGATCCATATAATAATAACAGTAAAATGAACACAATTATTTATGTAGAAAACTCCAAGAACGATTAAAACCCATGGGACGTAAAAAAAAGCCATTACGATTGCATGGTAACTCTTTTCACACCAAAACCCCAAGAACAATCAAGATCACACTGAGAATAAAACCCCTACCAAAAAAGAGCATAGAGAATCTCTAAGTCTTGCCCTTACACGCCTATCTCATAAATTGGCAAAAAGAAAATACGACAACAAACTCCTATTTACGAGACATGGATAACTAATCTTATTCCTAAGGGCAATAACAAAACCTCCTCTTTTATATAGAAAAACACATTTATTTTTATTCTAAGCAGGACAATATAGTTTTGTTTGAGTCCCATTTTTTGGTAATAGATTTTGTAATATTGATTTTTTTTTTGAAAAATATGTAGTTAAAATATAGAAATTTTTTTAATTTAAATATAAATTTTTTTTATTGGAGAATTATGATTGAAAATGAGTTCATAGAAAAATAAATATTTAGATAATGAGGCTCAAACAAAGGTCGCTCCCCCAACAATACAAAGTGATTTTTAACACTTTCAAATTACCATGTTTGACAACCATTATTTGAATATTTTTTTTCTACGGACTCATTTCACCACACAATAAAATGTTCTGCACGAAAATTTAAATATTTCCTTACGTTTTAACTTCTTCTAAAAATTACTATTCAAAACATTGTTTTTCCCAAATAATTATTATCAAACAGGGGCTTAATAAACTAGTGTAGATGACAATGCCAAGCCAAACCCCTGTTAAAGTACTTGCAAGTTGGCTAGTGCTTGCTTGAGAAAAAAAATTAGTGAGATAATAATGGAGAGTAGTAATTAATCTTATAAAATGCGTGTGGATAATAGTTAGGTAGTTGTGAATATATAATTGAATTAATATTTGAGTTTGACTTCAAATTAATATAAAATTATAAAATTTTTCCAGACATGAAAACTAGAAATAGCAAAATGACCCGCCTATCAAAGAATTTGCATTGGAACAAGACATAGTCCTCATCCCGACTCTTTTTATTATTATATTCCAAGTCTTCTTTAGCCGTTTTATCCATTCCTTAGTGCTTGTATAGATTGAAAAAAAAAAAAAATTTGATTGATAAATATAACCAACATATTGATTAATTACTCGTGCTTGTGTATAACTAATTATTCAGATAAAGATAGACAATTTACAAAATATTTAGCTTAGCTAACATTTTTTATTATCTCTAAAAAGGATGTTGTAGCATTGATTCGTTAACATTCTTCCCTTCAAACTGGAAAATATCACAAGTCATCATTTCAACATCAAACTCTTTTCTACCTTTATGATATGTTCTCAAGCACGATACGAGTAATAACATAAGGGGCGGACATACTCTTCATAGAATTGACCATTGATATTTTTTTATTTCAGTACGTTTGCTTCAAGCTAGCACGTGTCCATCTCACGTCAAGTATGTTTCCCAAATACTCTAGATTTTTAGTTCAGAGAGCATTTGAGTTGAAATGTAGCATCATCCTGATTGACCAGCGAATCACGTTAGACTCAAAGTTTTCTTGCCATATTGGAGGGAGGTGCCTTCTACTCCTTCGATTAAGCAACCGAGTGACTTTTACTCGTTGGTCTATTGTTTATCGATTGAAGGTGAAATTAACTTCTCATTTATTTTGTCATTGTGTCACATAAAACAACACATTAAGCATATTTAATTGAAAATTGTGGTTTACCTGCCATTTTGTTACACAAAACAACAAATTTTTGCAACATATAATATAATTTTGGTGGTGATGTCAACATTGTAATTATTTATTTGCTATTTTGTTGATAAAACAACACATTTTGCAAATTTTCTATCTTTTCCTGGAAAGAGGCGAGAAATGCGCAAAACACAATGGCTGTGTATGCTAGTGACACGATAAGAAAGATGCTAACTTGAGCACTTTCATCTCTTTTTGGTAAAAATTGAAATAAAATTTTTAGTAAATTTTGATAAAATTGATGAAATGTATAATTGAAAAGATGTGAATTCAATAAAATATGTGATTAAAATTTATTGTTAATTTTAGTTTAGATTAAGCCGTAGATTTTAATTTTAAGGGTTGTATAACTCCACACACCCCAGTGCTAACCTAAGCACCACGGCAGCGCACATTAGTAGGAATAACAATAAAGTAGCTAACATAAGCACTTCCCCTTCCGGCTTGACCTTTTATAAAAATCCCCGTTCCTCAGTGCCCAGAGTTTCAACCATAACCCCTTCACCCCAACCCACCTTTCAATCCCGCGCGCATTTCTTCACTCTCTGCTACATATACAGGAATCTATATATACAAATTCATACATAAATATATAAATATACCTTCTCTCTTTCTCTCTCTACATTCGAAGAGGAAGAGCCGGAGAAGACCAGAGATGGTGTCGACGAGGCGAAGTGGATCTCTGCCGCCGAATAATAATAATAACAACAAAAATAATAAGAACAAGAAATCATCTTCTCCGGCGGAGTCTTCATCTCCTAAACGCCAAAAGGCACTCTCTCTCTATCTAGTTTTTATTATTTCTAAGTCGTTCAACTTGGACCGTTGATTATGAAAAATTATTATTATTTTCTTTTTGATAGGGTGAGATTAGTAATTGTAAAGAAAACAATTCAAAAGCATCGGAGAAATCAACTCCGCCGGCAGAGAATCCAAAGGAGGACAGCTCCACCGATCTACCGGAACTTCCCGTTGCCGCTGCCTCCGTCTCCGACGCCACTCCTATAGTTGCAGAAGGCTAGAATTTATTTAATTTCAAAAATTAAATAAATTCATATTCTTTGTATGTGCTCATAAAATGCTGAAAATGTGGGGCTCTTTTTTTTTTTTTTCTTGTTTGGAAATTTAGGGACCAAGCCGGCTATAGCCGACAAGATAAGGAGCTCAACCACTTCCTGGAAACAGCATCAAGGTCACGAAACCACCTGGCCTTGGTGTAGGCTTCTCAGTGAATTCCAGAAGGTAATTTATTTTTCCATTAACTAGATATTTAAATGTTTTTGGTATAAAGCGGAGGTCCTGGTATACTTTAGTTGGAGTTGGTGTGTCTTCATTTATTAATTTCGTGTTCTGAATGTTGAATTTTAATATCTATCATAGAATTTGAAGAAGTGAATGCTTTTGTTGTTTAATTGCAGAACCCAAGTGTTTCAGTTTGTACTACAATCTTCTCGGTGGGGTCAAGCAAACGCGCCAATCTTTCGATCCGAGATCAAACCATTAGTGCAATTTTGTGTTTCATAAGGCTTACTCAGGTATTGCTTCAGTTTGAACTTGGCCTCAGAATTTTCTTTCTGGTGCAGATATTATAGAGTTTCTGAAATTACAGTGAATCTTTTTTAATGTATCAATCCTTTACTTCCCATGAATGTGGCTATTAGTTGTTACATAGAAAAGAACACAGTATTTGGTTTTCTTCAGATGGAATGAGTTTGCATACAGTTGAATTCCATTTTGTCAACATCCCACTTGAGTACTAATTGTTTGTGGAAAATGATCAGCACGAGGGGAAATCTATCGCAGTTCTTGAAAGCAGGGGTAGCAAAGGATGTGTGCAAGTGAATGGGAAGACGATCAAGAAAAACACTAATTGTGAGCTCAACTCAGGGGATGAGGTGGTCTTTGGGTTTCTTGGGAATCATGCTTATGTATCCTTCGTATTTGTTTGCCGTTGTTACTTGTTGATTTTCATTTCCCATTTCTTTTTAAGTTATGTTTTGTTTTCTTTGTCCACGTGGAATATCCTTAATTTTATTCATATAGATTTTCCAGCTACAACACAATGACCAGGTAATCAAGACGCCTCCACCAGATGTTCAGAGCTTAGGGAAGTTTAATCCTGCTGAGAGACGAGCAGGAGATGCGTCCGCTGTGGCTGGCGCCTCAATTTTGGCATCTCTTTCAAACTTGAGGCAAGATTTGTCACGTCTGAAGCCTTCATCTCGGGCCGTTACTAAAATTCACCAAGGGAATGAGCTACCTCTTTCTCCTATTGTTAATGAAGATGACCTGGATGAGCAAGAAGTCAATTCGGCTACAAATTCAGGGAATGAAGCGGCTGTTGATGTTGAAGCGGCCAGCAAGGTCCTCCCTCTTGACAGCCATTTAGACTCCGGCACAGAGGCAGGCAACTTAAAACTTTTGGAGGAATAATTTGCTTTGACCTTAATCATTTATATAAATATTTTAAAAAGCCCTAAGACGCCATACCATTGTAAGGCTAGGCGCAAGCCTCAAGATTAGACCTGTGAAATAATTCAAAAAATATTTAAATATATATACCATCTTGAAAATGCGTAATAAAACAAAGTAATAAATTTAGATGGTGTTTGATGGAGATTAAAATTAGTTTTTTTAGTGGATTTTAATAGAAGTTTTTGAAATGTGTGGTTGAAAAGATGTGGGACCATGAAAGATGTGGTTAATATTGATTGTTTGATTTTAACCTAGATTAAAATTTAATCCAGCCCAAACAGACCCTTAAAGTCTAACTTGCAATCACACCTAAAATAAATCATCATATTAGCATATAATAAGTTTTAAATTAGTAATCTTTTAACAAAATTGTAATCTAATACTACTAGAAGTAGAACAATATAGAATTCTACCATATCATCATTACTAATAATATATTTGAGGTAATTGCAACATATTTGAGTCCCATATCATCTTCCCCACCACTATCAGTTTCTTGTCATTCTTTGTCATTGTACTCTATTTGTAATAGTGTATTTCTCATTCTTCTTCCATGTAAAGATAAAAACAAAAGAAAACAAAATAACCTTCTAAAACTTTTTAGGCTATAAGAAGAATAGCACATCAAGTTGAGACCATTAATACAAAACTCTAAGAAAGACAAGACAAATGAGTGCACACTTCAAGGCACCCCAAGGCTTAGCCTTCAGTAAGCCTCAATAAATTGAGGCGTACACCTTGACAAATAGCACTCAAGTAAGTTTTCAATATGTTAGATGTAAGCCTCACGTGAGGTGTGCACCTCAAGGCATAAGCTTTAGACAGCTTTTAAAACAACGATTGATGTTGAATACTGTCTTCTTACTTATTGAGCAAAATTTGCTAAAACAGGTGGCGGGAGAAAGAGACTGGGTCCAGGACTCAATTCCGGCATCTCGAGTTGGGAAATCTTTGAGAAAATCAACATTTAGAGAAGACATACTTGCAGCGATTCTTGAAGGAGGCAACCTTGAAGTTTCATTTGATAACTTCCCATACTATTTAAGGTTGGCTAAATGATGGATCCTATTATACATGTAATTGGTTTTAGTGTTTTTATTCGAAGTTAAGAGAGCCATGCGCTTCTTGTCATTTTATAGGTTGGACAAATTATCATGTCCGTGCCAGTTGATTAGTTGCTACTTTATCTTTCTCCAATTTATAAATAGTGGACAACAATACATGCAAACTTTTGTTTAGACATACTATTAATTTTTGAATGCTTTATTTTTATACAACTTGCAGCGAGAGCACAAAAAATGTGCTGATTGCAGCTTCTTATGTACACCTGAAGCACAAGGATCAAGTTAAATATGCTTCCGAGCTTTCAAATCTAAACCCCAGAATCTTGCTTTCGGGTCCAGCAGGTCACTTTTTGTTTAGATATTTGTTTTCACAATATCACTAACTCTGCTAAATGCTTTATTGCCACCATAGTTTGAACGTTGTAACGTGTTTATATTTGATTTTTAGGATCTGATATATATCAGGAGATGCTGGCAAAGGCACTTGCTCAATATTTTGGGGCTAAATTGCTTTTATTTGACAGCCATTCATTTGTGAGTGTAAGATGAGACCACGTGAACTTTTAAGACTGTTAAACTATGTTCCGAACTCTGATTGTTTAGCTATTTTTTGGCATCTTCTGAGATTTGCTTGCATGCAAAAGTATTTCGATATCATGTATATATTCTTCTGACAAAGTAGTTTTTCAAGGTCTCACAGCAATTTTTGGCTTAAATGGTTTCTGGTCACTTCTATTATCGATGCTTATTGCTATAGAATTCTGAGTTATGCATATCTTCAAAACACAATTGACGTCTATATGTAAGTTTTAATTGGTCTTTATGGATAAGTCTAAAGTACCTTTGACAAATAAGCATAGATGAATATTATGAGTGTGGCTATTCATTTGCAATCCGTAATTATATATATCTGCTTCATCACAAAGAGTGCTACCTATGTACTTTGTGCCTATTTTTTTGCCATTAGTGTAGGTATTAAGTATTAAACAACTAGTGAAGATTAAATAAAGAGAGCAAGTTACCAGTTTATTGATGCAGAAAGTATTTTACGCTCAAATAAATGGAATTTTGTTGTTTTGTTGGACCGTTTCTTGGTTTTGCAATTTTCATTGTCTACTCTCTGAATTGAAATCATATAAAATTAGCAGGACAAAAAAATGTTTAGCTTGTCATTAGTCAATTGTTCTTGTCCTGTAGGGTTCATCTGCCAAGGAAACTGAGCTATTAAGAGAGGGTTGCAATGTAGAAGAAGTCTGCAATAGTACTAAGCAAGTTCCTGGTTCCTCAGATTTGTCTAAGGGCATGGAACTTTCATCTCGTGAAGCAGATATCCCGAATTCTTCAAATTTTTCCCTCGTCTCAGAATCGCAGACAAAAATGGAAACTAACAATTTACCCACTGCAGGGAATGCAGCTAAGAAACCCTCAATTAAATATGGCAAGTTTCTTTGTGCTTTATGTTATAGATGAATTTATTCCGCTCACAGTGTCTATTAAAAGATTTAACAATGTTTCTTTTGTCTCCATGTATATCTATGTGTCGATAAATATTTAGGTGATAGAGTTAAATTCATTGGTCCAGCTTCTGGAGGTTTGCATTCAACTTCTGTCAGGTATATTGTAATAACACACTTTTCTTTCTTTTTAATAGTCTTTTTAATCGAAACTTTTGTTGGTAATTGATGTAGGATTCGGGTTTTTAATTTAGTAAACAGTCAATTCTTTGATGTTCCTTTTTCTTCGTGCAAGTTTAGGGTGGTGGTTTTAATAGTAGATGGCTTCCTGCAGTAGTTTCTGTTAATTTCAAATTGGTTTAGTATCATGCCAATAATATGTATCTAGATGTGTTTTTCCTTGTTTTAAACTGAGGTTTCATATTTTCTAAAAGAGCAACCGGTTCAGTTGTGCAATTTTAGGTATTAGTTTTTCAATAGATGGATTTTTGCAGCGCTAGTCGCTGTTAATTTTTGTCATTAATGTGTATCAAGATGCGTACTTGATATAATTAACGGGGAAGACCAATACATCATCGTAGAGATATCCTGAATGCGTTAGGTGAGTATCTGAATGTGTACCTTGATCTTGATTTGCAGATGTATATATGGGAAACATGCCATTAAGCCCCTGTTTGGTTTGAATGATAATTAGATGTGTGATTGAAAAGTTGATAAAAGTTGTTGGTCCTATAAAATATGTAGCTGAAAATAAGTTTTAGAAAATGGGGGTCAAACATGTGCTAAGTTTATCAATATGATAAGACATCAATGTCTCTGGATTTCTATGCCAGATCATTTGTATATCCTTTTTTATAGTGACTGCTTATTAACTACAAATTACTGATTTCACTTGCACATTCTTCTCTTTTTCTGGTTTATTCGAGTCCCCAAAAGGAGGTAGGGGATAGAGGGAAAGATAGAGGCTCTCCTGCCTTCTCTTTTGGCTGAAAGCATGACAAGAGATCTTAAGATGCTAACCTATCATTTTGTTACTAAAATCTCTTCATGCAACTGCAACATTGAATGCTTGCAGATGAGAACACTGATCGGAAAATAACTTAATCTCTATTAATCTAGTGTTATCATGACTTTAACCTTAAAGTGGTGAAATCTCTACTGATCTAGTGTTGACGTGACTTTAACCTTAAAGTGGTGAATTTTTCTGACAATGATGGGCTAATAAGACATGATAGAATTATCCTTTTTTTTCCTGGTTCTAGTGTGGACCATGAAGTAATAATCCAGAGGGCTCTAATGATATTTATTTGAGAAACAACAAATCTAGAGTTTAGGTCGTGTATTTAATATGAGTGGTTTTATTAGTTACTGCGCTGCATTTGGAACGAGGCACTAGTTAAATGACTGCAGAAGTAGTATATAAAAGTTCAAAATATATTCTTGTGAAAGTTACTTTGGCATATTATATGGTCTGTGAGGTAATTTACTTGTTTTGTTTTGAAGGGGGTTGATTTTTTGGATATCACATCTATTGTACTTCAGTTGCACACTTTTCTGGAACTTTTTAGTATAATCTTATAACCAAAAAGGTGCATTCTGAGTTACTCTACGTCTGTGACATAACACTTTTTAGCTGCATCTTTAGGGGCCCAACTCCTGGAATGCGAGGAAAGGTACTATTACCATTTGAAGACAATCCCTTGTCGAAAATTGGTGTAAGATTCGATAAATCAATACCTGATGGAGTTGATTTGGGGGGTCTATGTGGCAACGGTCATGGATTCTTCTGCAATGGTAATGTGCTGCCGTGCTTTTATTTTTGAATTCAAATGTATTCTTGTGCAATGAAAAATTCTTAAATTCCCTACTTTCCAATCACTTTTTATCTCTCTTGCTTTTACTCACTAGCCACTGAACTTCGCTTGGATACCTCGGGGGTGGAGGATCTAGACAAGTTACTCATTGACACGATGTTTGAGGTGGGATTCTTAATATGTTCAAATGAGTGCTTTGCTCATGATTTATTTTGTGTGCGTATGAACTTTCATAATCTAATAATTAATTTCACTCCCCATTACTAGACTGTATTTGAGGTTAGCAGAGATTCCCCCTTCATACTGTTCATCAAAGATGCTGAGAAATCTGTGGCCGGAAATTCTGAATTATATGTAACATTTAGAAACAAGCTGGAGAAGATTCCTGATAATGTTGTCATTATTGGCTCTCACACGCAGAATGACAATCGTAAGGAAAAGGTAGTGTTGTTTGGATGAGTTATCTCTCTTGTGATGGCCACTGGTTTGTTGTTTGATCGTGTCCATGATACATATTCACATTTAGAAGTCTTCTTGCTTCTTGTTGGTTTGAAGTTGCATTTTCTGGAATTCGACACCTTTTGGTTTTTAAATTGAATGAAGTCTAAGAGCATATTATTTCTTGTCTCATTTAGTTGAGAATATGAACTGAAGATAGTTTTTCCATCGTGCAGTCACATCCTAGCAGTTTGCTTTTCACCAAATTTAGCAGCAATCATACTGCTTTACTTGACTTGGCTTTCCCTGTAAGGAGCGCTCTTCCATTACTGTCATATTTTGAAATTATACTTCCTGCTATGTGGTTTGTGCATTACTGAACGAAGCAAGTTTTATCATATGTCATATAATATCTATCTGTGTGCCACAGCATTGACCTTGCTAATGTATCTTATTTGGCACACCTTAAGAATTTCTCTCCAATTTGACTTTAGTTGCTCTTACTTTCATTTTTAATTTTTCCCGAGTTTTATCCTCAAGACAAAAACTTCTCTTTCTTTCTTTCTTTTTTATTTATGTGGGGGAGTGGGGTTGGGACACTAAATGATTGGGCCTGTGAGAAGAGTGACCTCATCAGAAAGGACTCACATTGTACAAAATCTATTAAACAATGATATTCTATTGGATCAGAAGTGTCCTTGCTGATCTGGTTATGTATGTAACATTGGCCTTAGTCAGGTTGTGAGTTGGTGGCTGATGTTGGGCTTGTTGGTTCTTTTCTTAATAGATTTGATTGTTATCAATGTACTCTGTCTATTATTTCTTGTATGTGGCTTATTGTTCTCTGCATTGATCATTTGCGTACTGGATTAATGTGGTCTACTTTTTATTACCTCAGGATAGTTTGGGGAGACTACATGACAAAGGAAAGGACGTTCCCAAGGCAACCAAGCTTTTATCTAAACTTTTCCTCAATAAAGTGACCATTCACCCGCCTCAGGTTTGTTCTTGAAATTCTGCGTGTTACTGACCTTTTGTCATTTAAACTATGTACTGATACTTTACTCGCCATTGCAGGATGAAGCACTCCTAGTTAGTTGGAAGCAGCAATTGGAACAAGATGCTGAAACCTTAAAACTGAGCGCAAATCTCAATAATTTAAGAACTGTGAGAGATCATAACACTGAACTGTAGTATTTTTCGTAATTCAGTCAGAATGCGATGCTTGTCCAGTTATCTTTTATGATTCTGAGCATACCAAATAGCTCCAGACATGGATCTTTTTATTTCTTATTTTCAAGTAGAGTTCTGTTGATTTGAACTATATAAGAACACTGCTGAAGAAACTGTCAGCATTTTTTTCGAATTTACTAGTTTCTTCATCTCTAATTCCTTTACAATATTCAAGCATGGTTATGCAGGAACTCACTTTATATTTTGCGGGTGCTTCTCATCTGAATTTCTTCATGTTATTACATATAGGTCCTGAGTCGTCATGGAATGGAGTGTGATAGACTTGATACTTCATGCATTAAAGATCAGATACTTACAAATGAGAGTAAGCATTTCTTTTGGGCCCCGTATTAGATGATAATATTCTAATTCTTCTATGAAAATTGAGATTCCAGAATGAGTGAACAAGAGTTGAAAACGTAGTTTTTTGAAACCTTAAAAGGTGCAGAGAAGGTAGTTGGATGGGCTTTATGGCATCATTTAACGCGGAACCCTGAAACTGATACAGATGCCAAGCTTGTTTTATCTACTGAGAGGTAAAGGAGTAGCTTACATTTTTATGGATGGCTACAAAATTAGTTATTGGAACTAAACTGGTATGACACTTGAGCAGTATCCAGTATGGCATAGGAATACTACAAGCAGTCCAGAATGAAGCCAAAAGTTCGAAGAAGTCTCTTAAGGTGATACTTGTGTTTCTTGACATCAGCGAAAATTTTATTAAATCTTTAAGCTTTGCTGGAAATATTTTATAGTGATGCTTGCTCCATATTTTTAGAGTTTATAGGTTTACTTTTTCTGCCTTACCTAGGATGTTGTGACAGAGAATGAGTTTGAGAAAAGGCTTCTGGTGGATGTTATTCCTCCCAGTGATATTGGTGTGACATTTGATGATATTGGAGCACTTGAAAGTGTCAAGGATACATTGAAGGAGCTGGTGATGCTTCCTTTACAGAGACCTGAACTTTTTTGCAAGGGTCAATTGACTAAGGTTTTACATCTGAATCTCTTATATCAGTAATTGACATCTCTACATGATGGAGAGTTTAAGTTACAAGACACCGAGTGTTCATTCGATGTTATGTGTGTTGTTTAATTGTCTTGGTGAACTGCGTCCTCTTTTCCTTTTCCTTTTCTGTTCATTTATTACTGTCCCCTCTTTAGGAAACTTATATACTGATCTCTCTTGATGTTATTTTCTTAAGTCACGAATTATCTTGATTGTATAGGTCACTTTTCTCCGTTCTTGCACCCCCCACCTCAATCAAAAAATAAATTCCCGTGATATGTGATGTTGCTTCTTATTTAAAAACTGAGAATGAGGCTTCGAGCTATTCCTATATATTGGAATGGTCTCTCGATTAAGACTACTGCACATTTGCTGACGAGCTTAAGTAGTTTAATATGAACAGAAAAAAATGCTGATATTTTGTTAACACTTGACGGATCTCCTTTTTGACTGAGTTTTTAGTCTTGTCTGCCTGCTTTCGTGCAACGTGTCTAGAAGTTGTCAATATATTGTTTGGCTCGTAATTTGCATTTTAGGTGTCCAAAGAACCTCTCAGTTCAAACTTTTTCAATTGCAGCCCTGCAAGGGTATACTTTTATTTGGGCCCCCTGGAACAGGAAAGACCATGCTTGCAAAGGCTGTTGCCACCGAAGCTGGTGCTAACTTCATCAATATATCTATGTCGAGCATTTCTTCGAAGGTAAATTCATCAGGGAGCTTGTCCAATGACCATTATGAGATTCATTCGATGATTTTGTTTTATATATTTAACTTCCACCTTTCCCCCACATTATTTTTCTTACTGCAGTGGTTTGGTGAGGGTGAGAAGTATGTGAAGGCTGTGTTCTCGCTGGCAAGCAAAATAGCTCCTAGTGTTGTATTTGTTGATGAAGTATGCCTACATTACGTGTTTGTATAAATGCACCCCTGTAAATTTATTTAGGGAAAATTGCGCCATTGGTCCCCAAAATTTAAATACCAAATTTAGTTCTTAACATTTCATTATAATTGCACAATCACTTTCCAACAATAGAATCTGTTCTAAATCTTCATTATATTGTCACGTAACCTTCAGAGAAACATGTCTCACCTCAAATTTCTAGGAATCAATCCAAGTTGAATACTAGCTTCATAATGTTGAATATATGAGGGACACAAAACAATGTAATAAGATTTGGACGGCATTCGTCATTGGGGATTGATTATGCACTATAATAACAAGTTAAGGACCATTTTTCTCCTTTTTAAACGTCGGGGACCAACTTACTACTTGGGTAATAGGTTGAGGACCACTAGTGCAGTTTTTCCTGTTTATTTATTTGAATCTTATACGGAAGATTGACTTGGTGAGCTCTTCTTATATCTTAAAAGGTTGATAGCATGCTGGGCCGGAGGGAAAGCCCAGGAGAACATGAAGCCATGCGCAAAATGAAAAATGAATTCATGGTGAACTGGGATGGACTGAGAACAAAAGATACAGAACGGGTTTTGGTGCTTGCTGCCACAAACAGGCCATTTGACCTTGACGAGGCTGTAATAAGGCGTCTTCCACGTAGGTAAAGCAATACTAAGAATCTTTCTGCATTTCTTACTTCACTTAAGAAACTTCTATTATTCCTGATGTTGTTGCTTCTATTGTATTATACCTTAGATTGATGGTCAACTTGCCGGATGCTGCTAATAGAGCAAAGATTTTAAAAGTGATACTAGCGAAGGAGGACTTGTCTCCCGATATTGATCTGGACTCTGTTGCAAGTATGACAGATGGATATTCTGGAAGTGACCTAAAGGTTGGATTTACAGACTGGTGTTCTGTTTGAGAATCAATTTTAGTCTTGTCCATGCTTTTGAGGATCTATGCTTTCTGTAATTCTACTTCCTTTTCCTGTAGAATTTATGTGTGACGGCTGCACATCGTCCAATCAGAGAAATTTTGGAAAGGGAAAAGAAGGTACATTTCCTATGATTGATATTGAGCTTTACTGCTGGTCAATCTCAAGAGGGTATTGAAAACATTAAACATCAATATTCAGGATATATGAAATGAAAATTAGTACATTTATGGCATGTTTGGTAACTTTCGGTAAGGTGGTGTACCAAACCATGTCCTTAAGATGTTAGTTTGTTCTTGTTTTCATTGATTGCCGTCAGGCAACATGAATCATGAATATAGAAGTGACTTTTCTTCAGATCAAATATTGGAGGTAGTATATTGTCATTTGCTTATCTGCAAGAAAAAACAATCTGACTTACATTTTGGGGTAATGATAGGAGCAAGCTGCTGCTCTTGAAGATGGTAAACCTCCGCCTGCTTTGAGTGGGAGTGCTGATATTAGGTCATTGAACATGGATGACTTCAGATTTGCTCATGAGCAAGTGAGTCAAAAATCGCAAGATTTTTTAATACTTCTTACTTATCACGTTTGGCAAAGCTTAAAAGTATTTTATTTTATTTTTTTGCCAAACAGGTATGAATTTTTCTGAATGTTACTTTTTTCCAGGACTCAATACTTCAAAAGATTACTTTTGTAGTCCTTACTTTCCAAATAGTACTTTTTTTTTTCAAGCTTCTCCAAATGTGCTCCTGGTTGTCCTTTAAGCTGAACTTTTGAGTTCTCATTTTCCCTGAGCGTAGGTTTGTGCAAGTGTTTCATCGGAGTCTATAAACATGACCGAGCTTCTTCAGTGGAATGAACTATATGGCGAAGGGGGCTCTAGACGGAAGAAATCCCTTAGCTATTTCATGTGAAGGTGATGTTCGTCTGTACAAACATTTCTCTTCCTTGCAGTCAAGCTGAAGTTTGAGCTAACTGCTGTGCCATTGGATGTGCTCTGAAGTATCAACTCATACATTGAAGTATAGGTTTTTGATTTATAGATGCATTCCTGTGAATTGGAGATGGTATAGGGTAGTGTAGCCTCCTAAGGGTAGAGCAAAAGAGGCTGCTCCTGCCTTTGTTTTGCTTCCCCATCTCTGTGCTGTCAATTTCGAAAGGATGGTGTTCGATTATAAGTTATTTAAAGTATCAGAGAAAAAAGTACTTATATTGAAACCCAAACAAGCACCTAATTCAATCTATATTTGTTTCTACTTTTTAAATAATTTATTGAAACGAATAAGCAATCAATTCTGGTTTCCTTTAAGCTGGTGCATGGTTGTGTGGCTGAATAAACGGCTTGCAAAAGAACATATATTTCTATGGATGAAGTTTCTGGAGTTGTCAAGGACTCAGCAGCATTTTTGGGTTTCCTTTTTGTTTTGTAAGGAGACAATTGCAAGTTCCCGGTGATGTTCGGTACGTAGTACTTAATAAAATAATAAATATGATTTAAGCTGCCTTTTCTTTTCTAACGCTGTTCACTATTAAATTTTTAATACCAATCTCTTTATTAAACAAGTCTTAAAAGAGTCAAAACTGTGTAAGAGTGACTTGGAAGGATGAACCCTCCTCTATGCTTTTACCCAAATGACTAAAATAGCCAATTTAGCTTCTTGTTTACTGTTTAAAATGTGATGCATCTGATTTCAGCCATCTAGTTTTTATATATAAGACCTTTTTTTAGTCCGCTAAACATGACTCGAGGAGCAAAGAGGTTTTCCTTTTTGCATAGAAATACGACTCATATTTTTCATCGAATATTTTTTTGACAATTGAAGCTAGAATGACACGAGCACGTGATTTTACTAATCCCTTTTAGTACATTACTCACTCACAGGTAGAGCGAATTTAGTCAAGTGGACTAAGGCAGTGTTTTATAATCTTACTAGGTAGGTTGACAAGAAATATTGTATCGACCATTTTTAACGTCTTTGACCTATTAGCTAAGCTTACTTTCTTTTTACTGTTGCTTTTCAAAATAGAATATAAATTATTTTTTAGCATACAAATTCTCCATCTGCCATATGGGCAATTTGGCAATCACAACAAATAAATTGAAGTCTCAGTTGGGCCAAGATAAAAAATTCTCTTCTTTATTAGACAAATATATTTTTTCGAAAGTTCAATTTTAATGCAAGAATGCTCGATCGAAAAAATATTACATGTAGACAAACTTTCTTAAACTCCATTTCAATATAAGCATGCATGCTCAATCCATGATGTATCTTTTAGACAAAATTCTTTCCACCCCTACCTATTTAAATACAAAAGTTCATTAAACAATTATTTTTCCTTTCGCTCTCTCCTAACCCTTGTTTCCAAGAAAAAGTTGGGTTTTAGCTTAACTGGCGGCACGTGTGAACAAGAAATGCTTTGCACAAATCTTCCATCCTAAATGATGAGAGCCGAGTGATCCAAACTATAAAATTCAGTACACCCAAATCACCATTATTATGGGCT
>CAIGRP010107878.1:0-13083 GCA_903798385.1 Fraxinus cuspidata | reverse complement strand
AATTTTCATTTGAATTTACCTCATCGTCAATAGCCATGAAGCACATGTTGTCAATTTCCTCTAGACTTCCATCTTCTTCATGGTCATCATCATCACTCTCATCACATATTGATTGAAGTACTTTCTTTTTTATAAATCTATTCTTCTCTTCGCCATTTTCTTCTTCCTTTTGGAATCGATAATTATTGATAAAAAAAATTCATTTCTTAACAAGAAGAATTAGATCATCAAGTTCTTCACCATTCATATTTTCGCTTGAAGTATCTTCATCAACTATGGATTTTAAAGCAATTTGGCGCATTTTATCTTCTTTTCTTTTCATTGTTTTCTTTTTTGTCTCGGTGCGATTTATTTCATATGTCATCAATGTTCCATAGAGTTCTTCCAATGAATATGTGTTGAACCTTTGGTGTTTTCTATCAACATTCTCAATGAATTATATTCTTCCAAGTGTGACCTAAACACTTTACTCACAAGTTCACGGTTAGTGAATTTTCGATCAAAGCGTTTGATGCCATTAACAATATCGAAAAAACGAGTAATCATATCAACAATCGGTTCATTCTCTTTCATAAAGAAATTTTAAAAATATTTAACTAAGAGATTTATCTTAGTTTCTTTCAATTTGGTAGTTCCAACATGAGTAATTTTTTATGCATGCCAAATATCAAAAGTTGAATCACATGTACTAGTACGATTAAATTCATTTATATTTAAAGCACAATAAAGTATTTTGCTCTAGCATTTAAAGAAAATTTTTGTTTATCTACTTCATTATATTCATTTCTAGGTTTAGAAATAATTTGATCCGATTTACCATCCTCTTTAATAACCTTTTTAGGAAAATATGGACAAAATTCAATTTCCCATATATTATAATCTATTGATTGAATAAATATCGTTATTCTAGACTTCCAATAGTTATAATGAGTAATATCAAATAAATGAAGACGATTTGTAGAATGCCCCTCAAGATTTGAAAAAATGTGGTTAGTCATTACTCAAAATTATAGAATTTTAATTTCAAAATGAGCACATTGCTTTAATACCAATTGATAGCCCAAGAATAACTAACCAAGAGGTGGCGATTTGGTTTTTAAAACTTTTTCAAAAAATTAATTTAAATTCAAATAAGTAAAGACTAAATAGATTAATTCAAATAATAACCACAAATATAAAAATGATAAGTAAAAGAAAGAGATGATGTAAAAGATATAATTGTAGAGGTTCGATCCAAATCAACGATCTACGTCCTCTGTTACCAAGTTTTACGGCACGAGCAAGATCTTTTCACTATGTTGATTGATTTATGATGCAATCTAATATTTTACAATGCTTCCGGTGACTTACAAACAATGAGCATTGATCCTTATACAATGTTGAGCTTTGCAAGACCTCAACACGACCCACTATTGAGCTTTCACGAGATCTCAATATGACACACACGATTACTTACAACAAGGAGTATCGATTCTTATACAATGTTGATATTTAAAGGATTTTAACACGACCCACACTTTATCAAAGTGATTTTACAATGAAATTCCTCTCGATAAATAATACAAACAAGTTAAGTACTAAAATATGACAATACTTCAATGAATAGTAATAAATGATATGTCAAGTGTTAGATGAAATTTTTTGATAAATATAATAATTAAAAATTAGATTCAATCAATCAAAGTTTTTCAATAATAAGATGAGGAAAAATCAAATGCGATTTAAGTTCAAAAATATTCTCAAAATATTTATCCATTTTAATGAAACATTGTAATAAATTAAGTATTAAGAGAGTAATGAGAAATTTTGATGAATATGATGATTTTACAAGTTTTATTAAATCAATCAAAGTTTCATATATAAAAAAGTAGAAAAATTTATGTAATGTAAGTATAAAGATCTTCTTTAAAAAATATCTCTCTTTTTTAAGATTGATATAAATAAGTTAAGCACAAAGAAAAATGAAAAACTTTGATGAGAGAAATAATTTAAGAAGTTTGATTCAATAATCAAAGTTATTATTATGAAAAAATAAATGAAATGAATGTAAAAATGTAAATTCAAAAAAGATTTTTCACAAATATATTTAACAAGAAATCTCTTTTCTAGTTGTTTTATAAATGTAAAGTAAAGTGGTATTTATAGAAATCAAAATGTCAAAATTTCTGATCAATCGACGTCAGCCACAAAATCGAACAACCGAATTAGCCGTTGTGCGTCAGAAATCAGAACGATTAAAAATTTGACCATTGGACGAACCAGACGTCCGCGTTGACTTTTATTTTGACGTTTTGTTTTTTATTATTTGGAAAAATGTCGACTTTTGAAGAACTTTTTCTATGTATCTTTCAAGGTAAGTAACATTATAAAAATTTAAATATCAAATTGAAATACTTAATTTTGAAAAATAAATTTATGAAAGTGTTTTTATGAAATAATATGCACGTACATAAAACAATTTTTGAGATTTTATCATTTATTACTAAATATCGAAGTATCGATGCCCTTATATTTGAATTAAGAAATCTAATTTTTGATCTTATATCAAAATTTGTCTCTTAAACTTCTCGTTTTGATCTTTCTTTGATTTCGTTACCATGCTCTCAATCTTACTTTTTCTTGGTATTTGTCTTATAAACTTTCGTCTTGAATGATTTAATTTGAATGCTTAATTTTCACTTTGGTCTTCATTTCGAATCCGATTTATGATTGTTACGATCAAAACATTAAGGATAGAATCAACCATATGTCAACAACATTAACTTACTTAATTAATGTCACCTAATTTTTGAATGGATTTTACAAGTTTGTCAAGTTCGAAAGTATATTTTAAAATGTTGTTAGTTGTGTATTTCAACTTCATATTTTATTATATTTACAACTTTTCAATCATACATTTCATCAAATTTTGTCAAATTTGATTTTTATTCAAACCAAACAGGGGCTTAGTATGGAATACACCGAATTAGAACATAAAATATATTTAATGTAAATTTTATAGGGTAGATGATAATATGGTGAATTAAGATAAATTGTATTATTTGATTTTCGATTTTGGAGAATATCATTTGTGTTGTGTCAATGTGCAAAATAATAAGGAGCGTGAAGATTGGTTAAGATTGGATAAGATAAAGCATACAGTACAACATCAATAAATGAGTGTTCTATAAATTAATAACCGCGTTTAAATAATATAATTTGTCAATCTCGGGTCGTGTCAATGTAGTAAATTAATAATCTTGATAAATGGATAAGATAAATTTTTTACTTAAAATCCTTTAGGGCCCAATTAAGATATAAATAATAATTGATTAAATAAGTAAAATTTTATAATACATAACAACGAATTATATATTAGAAAACTTCCATTTTTTTTTTTTTTCGAAACTGTACATCAAAAAGTTGTTTATTTTTTCTTCGTATTCAAGTCATTCCAAGTTTTTCTTCATTACATATATACATTTGGCATATATTTTTTTTTTGTCTCATAAAAAATAATTATTTAAGATTACAAAGCTTGAAAGACTTCTTTTGAATAATCTCTTTATTGGTAGGCTCTATTACATCATCTTATTATTTTCAATAGAATAATTCAAGATGTATTTAGCATCCATCATATTTTTGAACACTGACAAAAGTGAGTTCACATAATCTATTGATAAACTAAAAAAATATTTATTTATCGATAAATTAATAAATTAAACTAATTTTAAAATTATTATTTTATATATTTTTTATTGTAGTAAATAATTCTCTTTTAAATGAAATAATGAAATAATATTTTGTTATCCACTTTCCTCTATCATATTCTTTTTAACTAATACTATTTATTATAATTTTATATTAAACTGTTTAATATGTACCAAACATGGGCTTAGTGTGTCAAATGTAGCCTTAAGTATATTTATCAAATAAAAAGGGAAAAAAGCAAGAAGTATAAATATTCATGATGATTATTTTTTGGTTAAGCTTTTAGCTTCTCGATAAACCCATGTTTGAGCTTCATTTTTTTTTTAACTCATTTTTTTTTTCAAATTTGATTTTCAATTACACATTCTTCTATAAAATAATTTTACAGGTAAACTCAATTTTTTTTTTATTTTTTAACCACATGTTATTTCAAAAAAAAAATCATTATTCTAAGGGTATGTTTGATTCAAAGATGGAATTTGGATGGAAAGAAAACGAATTGCAGGGAATTGAGTTGTCTAGAACTTGTTTTATTGGGAATTGTCAATTACTTGTGTTTGATTGATATAATTTTTCACCTGGAAAATGTTGAAATTTTATATGTTTTGGTGTTCGTTTGACTTTATTTTTCATAAAAATTGTCAATTAAAGGGATATAATTTCTTACAATTGAGGATATAATTTGTTTGGATTGCGAAAACAAATGGAAAATTTTTTGTATTCATTTAGTTTTGTTTTACATGAAAATTGTCAATTAAAAGGATAATTTATTTATTTATTTATTTATTTATTTATTTATTATTATTATTATTATTATTATTATTATTATTATTATTATTATTATTATTATTATTACAATTAGGGATATAATTTGTTTCTATTGTAAAAAAAAAAAGATGGAAAACCAAAAACCATCTAAAAGGTGAGAATTGAAATTCAACTAAAACTAAGAAAATGTGGCAAATGTGGAAAACCAATTCTTAGGGGAAAAAAAGTGTCATCAAACATTGCAAAAGTGAAAAATTAAATTTCAATTCCATTTTTCATGGAAAAAAGGGCATATTAAACATGTCCTAAAATCTATTTTTCCAAAAAAAAAAAAAAAAGGGAACTCAAATAGAGCATAATTATAATTCTTGAATAATAAACAAATGGGTCACAATAGCTAATGTCTACATACGAGGCTACGTACTCGTACCTCGTAGCCATCAGTCACACTCCCAGAATTCCCCTCCCGTGGGCAAAATATGAATTTAAGACCAAACAAAACAAAAATCTTAGAGAGTGAGGGGCTGTTCTCTTTGTGTTTCAATTTTCTGTTTTGTGTTTTGAATTTATTTTGAGTTTTGTGTTTTTAGTGTCCATTTTGAGATTGTTGAAAATGTGTTCTCTTTGACATTTTGAAAAATTGTTTTAAAAACACCAAAAATATGTTTTGAAAAATTTTGACTTGATTATAACTGAAAACACTCAAAACGAAAAATTTGTCGTTTTGTGTTTTCTTTATAAAATTTTAACTTGTTTTCAAAAATGCGTTTTCGAAAATGGGAAAGAGAACGCGTTTTCGCTGTTTTGGAAAATCGAAAACAGAAAACGGCTCGAAAATAGTAAAGAGAACAGACCCTAAATTTAGTGTCCATTTTGAGATTGTTGAAAATGTGTTCTCTTTGACATTTTGAAAAATTGTTTTGAAAACACCAAAAATAAGTTTTGAAAATTTTGACTTGATTATAACTGAAAACACTCAAAACGACAAATTTGTCGTTTTGTATTTTCTTTATAAATTTTTAACTTGTTTTCAAAAACGCATTTTCGAAAATGGGAAAGAGAACGTGTTTTCGCTGTTTTGAAAAATCGAAAATAGAAAACGGGTTGAAAATGGTAAAGAGAACAGACCCTGAGTGTTTGATGAATATTATTGAGGAATAAATATATTTTAAATAGTGATGTGATGTAAAATATGTTGTTAAAAATAAGAAAAAGTTTTGAATATGATGAAAAATATTAATTTATTGAAAAATGTGTAATTGAAAATGAGTATTGAACGTGGATCAAACAGGGGCTCAATCTCTCAAATCTTTGTTGCTTTCTCGAGTTGTCAATTCATGGCCAGCTAAAGAATGACAAGTATCTCTCATTCGCAAGTGGACTAAATCAACCCAGGAAAGCTATTGTTTCAGCCTACAACTCATGTGCTGTCCTTGAAGAAAAATAAATGAAAAAATAAAAGGAATATGATCAATAGTTAAAATTTTCTTCACGCGTATACGAGCAACATGAGCAGTGCAATTACAATGTTAATTATGTCTTCCCCATAATCGATATGTTAAATGTACCCAATGGGTACACGTTTGGTGAATGAAACCACAAGGAAACTTGCATTTCAGAGGCACGAGGATTAGTCCTCGTTGAAGTGCATTGTCAACAAAAAGTGATCTCTCTTGGAAAATTATTTAACTTATCATATGGGTCGACATATATAATTAATTGTGTATAAATGTTATCTTAAAATTAAATTCAAAATTAAAGTGATCTAATAAAGAATTAAGTAATTGAGATTTTGACATCTAAATAAAGTGTTGACTGGATTATATGTGTAGAGATCGAATCGATTAGAGTTTGTACTTGACGATGGGTCAAATACATATGAAAACTATATATATGGTTATGGTCCACAATTCATATGTAATTTTCATTCTTTGTGTCATCCCATCAATATAAGAATACAAGAGAAATCATATTGAAGAGGAAGATCCAAAACCCATAATCAAGAATAAAAAATTAAGAATAAGGTTTTGAGCAATTAAATTGAAGAACAAGAAATCAAGATTTTAAGATTCATTTTTTAAGATACAAATCAATTGATCAAGGTATGTTCCGCATTAATTAATTTTCTTGATGATTTGACATAGAGATCTTGACAATTATGTAAAATTTATAAAGTTTAAGTTTTATGAAAAAATTCAACAAGTGTTATCAGAGCCAATTCATGTTAAAACATTGAGATTAAGGGAAAAATTTTAGTGTTGAAATTCATAATTAGGTTTTTTAAAATATTTGGGATGTGAATTTCAAACACTAGATATTTAAATTTTGGGTATATTTAAATTTGACAATTTTTTGGACTTAATTGTTGAATTTGAGTATAATTATCATAATTGCACGATTAACATCAATTTGGATCAAGATTTATGTTTGAGGACTGTTTATAAACACGCAACCACTTGTTAAGCTTTGCCAAACAAGTAATTAGTAATATGAAGATTCCAGTTCCCAGAAGAGATCAACTGGAATTCCCATTCTCTGTCTTTCTGTAAGTAGTGTATATATATTTGATAAATACACATACAACAGCATCAAGGTGGATTGGAATTTGAAGAAAAGTAATCATGACTTCATTATTTGGATAATAAGGGTTAATTTTATTTCATTACGTGAGATTTGTTTTGGTGCCACCAACATAATCTTGGCGTAGCAGCGCCCACTTTCAGGCGCCACATTGTGGCTCTATTTTTTTAATTTAAAAAAAAAATAAAAGAATTAGGAATTAACAATTCAAATTCAAATCTTAGTATTATAATAATTCTTTTGGATTACTAATTTTCCTATATAAATTAATTGAAACAACATGTTACCAAAGTAACATTTCTTGTCTAAGTTAATTTATTTGAAATATTAGGAATGTAGTGCGTTTGTAATTCATGTGAATATTTATCAGCATAAAGGAAGGTAAATGTTTGGCCGAATTACATGCACGCGTGTAATAATAAATATGTGACAATTATAAGGTTTTGTTTTATGTGAACAATAAATTGATCTAAAGATATGTCTATTGTTTGACATATATTATTATCAATATTTGATTACTACACCTAGGGTACCACTTATAAGTTGATATTTCTATCAAAAGACTAAATATCAATGTTGTGCTCGGTCTCTTGTGATGGAGTTTACCATTATTTGAATTAATTAATTGTTTAATACAGATACATATGTGAACATGTTCATTAGGTTTAAGTTCTCAATTCAATTAATCTATCAACTTCTACAATATCTGTCAACATCATTTTAATTCTTGTGCTAGAACCAAGTTTAAGGACTGAAAAGAGAACGTTTGTATTATTCTTAGCGGCATCGATCTAGACCTTGCATTAAGGACTGTCCAATCCACTAATCTTATGGATAAAAGTTTCGATCTTTAAATCGCATGAGTTTTATAATCATGAAGCGTGGAATTCCAGTAACATTTAGGGGCGCTAAAGTAACTACTACCAATGAATTTGTTAAAGAAATAATAATAAAAATGCTTTGTAGAAGACTATAAGACCGAAACTAGTACGGTTTTGGCGAATTTAGTTTCACTAAAGTATAAATGTAAATAAAATATTTAGGAGTACATCATGGAGATGTCTCATCTTGGTTTAAAACTGAAACCATTAAAGCTTGAAGAGAAAGTGGACTCTTAATGAGCTCATTTCATATTGTGTGCAAGAAGAATAAATGCTAAAGTAAGATAAAATTGATATTACTCACTTGGCAAGTATCTCTAAGGATAAGTAATAAAGAATAAGAAAGTTGCGACTAATTTGGTTCAAAATAAACAGCGAAAGCTTGAAAATGATAAATCTAGCCGTTATTTTTGTGAAAATTTAGGATATATAAAGAGAGACTGTACTGAATACCACGCTTGTCGTGTAAAGAAAAGTACACATCTCACTTAAGTTTGTTTTGAATTAAATTTAGTGTCAATACTTAGACACACTTGATGGATAAATTTCGGTACCACTACTCACATAAATGTGTCTATGCAGGGTTACCTGACCAGCTATAACTTCATCTATATGGAGTTATGGAAAATCAATTAAGGTTAAGACTATAGGAACTTTTGGTAATCATTAACATAGCCGGGGATGAGAAGAGGCTCAAGAAGCTGTCGCCTCAGGCCCAACTTTTTAGGGTGCCCAAAATTTATTTATTTATTTATTTATTTTGCTTCATTCTTATTTTAAAAATTCATTATCGTTTATATTCGTTCATCCTTGTTCGACTATTCCAAACAATGAGGCTTCTTCAACTATGATATCGTACATTATAGAATTAGTGTCTGGATTCGGGATACTCATCCCATTGTGTAAAACCCTCTCGGTATATATCTATGCATCATTATACACATCTTTGTTGATTTGATTTTTTATTAACCTTAGTTTTTTTTTTAATTGCATTGACTGAAAAATTTTATATATTTAATTGATTATTGTATAGTTTTGTCTCTAAATTCAATTATATTTTTTCAATATCCTGTTGATCCGATCTTTGATTTGTGTGTGGGATTGAAGTTCTTTTCTTGATCTATAATCTGTCATTAATTAATGTGAATTTGTGTCTTCTACGGGATAATTTGGTGCAATATATGGTTAAATATGATGTGATTTAATTTTTTGCAAATAAGAAATTTATTTCCTATTTTATGTGAAATTGAATTCATTATGAGTGCGAAGTGTATTTATCATACACGTAATGGAAGGAAACCTTCTCCCACTATAGCTAAGTTAGAAACATTAATAATCATTGATTATTTTCTTCCTTTTTTGCTAATAGATTGTTTGGCACTTTTTTTCCACAAATTTGCATTCATAGATATCTTATAACCATACTGTAGAATAGAAACAAAAATCTTGGTTTTATTTTGTATTTGTGGAATGGAATATTTAGGAAAGCAGCTAAATGTCAAACAAGTAAGTCAAATGCCATATCAATTACAATTGTATCAACAGAAATAAGTTTCTTCAACTTGAAATTAATTAAGATTTATCCCCGATCAACTTTGTCATAGCAAAGATTGAATGGATTGTCCATATTATCTATTGAAAAAATAATGGTTGAACAGCTCGACTATTCAAAATTGATTAATATTTTTGTCTTTAAAACCACATGACGAGTTGTATTTAAGTGATCGTTTAAAATATTTTCGCATTATTATTTGATTGTAATATATATATATATATATTTTTTGAATATTTCATTTTTTTATTTTATTGTTGATTTTAAGTTAACAAATTTTAGTCCCATCAAACTCTTGTAAATGAAAAAAAATGATTACTTGCTACGATTTATGATCCCAAATTCTGAAATTCGACTAAGGCCCAGCGAAACACAGGTACGACCCTGGGTGGTTGTGTAAAGCACAACATCAACTCCACCGGAAGGTACAACGGTGACAATCATCGGCAATTGGAGAGGGTTAATGTCTACTACAATGAGGCTAGCTGTGGACAGTTTGTCCCACATGCCATTCTCATGGACCTTGAACTAGGCACCATGGACAACGTCAAATTTGGGCAGCCCGATTTTTCGCCCCGATAATTTTGTATTCGGGCAATCCGACTCTGGGAACAACTGGGCCAAGGGTCATTACACCGAGGGAGTTGAGCTTATTGATTCTGTTCTCGATGTAGTGAGAAAAGAGGCTGAGAACTATAACTGTCTACAAGGTATTTATTATTTAGTTTGATTTTTCTTTTCAGATATGTATATTCCCAATCCTTTAATATCATCGTCTTTTTTTCTCATTTTATGATATTTTATAATTTTTTGAAAGCTATTTTTGTCCTGCAGTAACATAAATCTAATGTAGTTTATGCATAATTTGCACTATTTGGTGCGTTTTAAGTACATATCAACTGGTTTTGAGTGTTATTGGAAACAGTCTGTTTGATATTTTTCTTAATTCAAATATTGTGGGTACCAGTTCTTTATCCGGTTACGATTACCTATATTTGCTTAATACGGTTGCCTCTTATAAAGAAATATTGTATGTGAATTCACATGGTATTAAACATAAATTAACCAATGAGAATTCTACTTTGTTATGGCACAAGCGATTAGGCCACTTCTCTCAAAAGAGAATGAAAAATCTTGCGTCAAAAAGAATTCTTGATTCCCTTAATTTTTTCAGACTTAAGTGATTATGTTAATTATATTAAGAGAAAACAAGCAAACATAAAGAGATTAGGTGCCAATAGAACTTCAGATATCTTATAACTAATTCATACGGTAATATGTAGGTCATTCACTTCGACTTCTTGGAATGGTCAACGATAATTCATTATGTTTATAGACGATTTTTTCTCACTATGGCTACCTATATCTCATCTATGAGAAATTCCAAACACTAGACATGTTCAAGGTATTCAGACTGAGGTTGAATATCAAGTCAATAAAAGAATTTAACAAGTCAGATTCTACCATAGTGGTGAATACTCTGACAGATATGACTAATCGGGAGAATAACATTTAGGGCTTTTTATTAAATTTCTAGAGGAATGTAGAACCGTCCCACAGTACATTAGAATCTCTTTAGATAAAAGCACTACAGACTGCAACTTAAATTCTCAACAAAGTTCCAAGTAAAGCAATTGTTAAGGGGTTACAATTTTTTTAAAAGATCCCACTATTCGGTCAATTTTCGAAATAGAAAATGTTCGATTCCTTGAAAATGTAGAGTTTGCGAGGGGAGATAAGGTTAAAAGGTTAATGATTTTGTCTTCAACGAAGAATATGTATATATCTTTTCTGTTGCAATTGTCAATAATCAAGATCAGCGACAAATTCTTGCTCTAATCTTATTAAAAAATCAAATTCGGATCAAGTTAATATTACAAAATTCCTATACACAATCAAGAGATTGTTCCAAAAAAATAAACTCAACAACCTCAAGAACAAATGTCATTAAGAAAATCCACTATAGAAAGAAAAAAAAGTACTTCCGGATGACTTTATATTCTTTCTCCAAGAAAATAAGGATGACATGAATTGATAAAAGAATATCTGATAAATCAACTTTCATCAAGCCATGCAAAAGAATAATTCTCAAGAGTTTATTGATATCATGCATAAAGAGGTAAAGTTCATGTGTAACAATGACGTTTGGAAACTCATCCCATTACCTGAAGATGCGAAATTCATTGGTTGAACTAGATATTTAAAACCAAGAGGGATTCGAAGGGTGATTTGGAGATATATGAGGATCGTCTTATTACAAATGGCTTTACTCAAAAGAAAGACATTGATAGAGTCATTTTCTCCGGTTTCTATAAAAGGCTCTTTTAGGACTATTATGGCACATCTATGGGCTTAAGCAGTTTCCCTTAATGGTATTACAAATTTCATTAAATAATTATCTCATTTGGTTTTGAGATGAATTCAGTTGATTATTGTGTAAATACAAGTTCAATGGGAGTAATCATATTTTTTGGAATTGTATGTCGATGACATACTACTTTTCTGCGATGATATAAGTTTATTGCACGAAACCAAGAGATTTTTATCATGAAAATTTGAAATGAAAAATTTTGGTGACACCTTTTTTGTATTAAGCATATAGATACACATAAATCGTTCTCGGTGTATTTTTGGATTATCACAAAAGAGCCATATCGATAACATACTTAAAAAATATGGGATGCATGAATAAAAATCAAGTGACACCTCTACAACTAAGGGAGACAACTTTAGTCTCAATTAATGTCCTAAAGATAAATTTAAAGAAAAAGAAATACAGGAAATTGTTTATACTTNAACATACTTAAAAAATATGGGATGCATGAATAAAAATCAAGTGACACCTCTACAACTAAGGGAGACAACTTTAGTCTCAATTAATGTCCTAAAGATAAATTTAAAGAAAAAGAAATACAGGAAATTGTTTATACTTAGGCAGTTGAGAGTCTAATGTATGCTTGAGTTTTTACACATTTGGATATAGCGTTCATTGGTAGAATGCTAGACAAATTTTTAATTAACTCTGGGGATGGAAATTTAGAAAACAGCAATTAGGTTATTCGGTATTTACAAAGAACTAAGGATTATATGATCACATTCAGGGAAGTCATACCAATTGGAGATTAATGGATATTCTAATTTTGATCATGAAATATGATTGCGAATTTTCACTAGGCCACATGTTGCGTTTTTTCTATCACAAATAAACGATATCGTAATAAGTAATAGAGTGGACATTTGAGTCCGGATTATCGTTCCCACGAGAACTATATTTTAGACTTTAATTAAATTTTTTTAACTCATATTTGATGGAAGTAGACAAAGAATTTTGATGGGTTAGATTATGTTTTCCTAATTACTTCTAACTATACAACGATTGATTAAAGATTCAAATGCATGATGAATATTAGGGCAAAACAATTTCATCTATTGATCACCTTAATTTTTAATTCAAGATTTTAACATAATGTAGTGTTCAGTCGAATTCGTCTATTGTATTCAATTTACCCCTTCGAGTTCTCATTGAGTCTATTTAACTAATTTAATTCCATATCTCTATGCGAATTACTCTTAGGTAAATGAAACACTAGTTCTAAGAATTCTTATTATGAC
>CAIGRP010107872.1:0-20970 GCA_903798385.1 Fraxinus cuspidata | reverse complement strand
TAGGATTTTGTGTAATTTTCCCTATCATCATTGCCCCAGCTAATTGGACTGGATTGGCATCACAGCCCAAAAACCACCAAAGTGATCACCAGCAATGCAACTACATATTTCATTCTTCCTTATTTAATCTTACTAAGCTTCAATTTAATGTACTAAACTTGCTCTTAGTAATCGACATAGAGATTTGTCACTTGTCTCTCATGTTTAACCGTGTTCAATTTTTATTTGATGCAATGCTCCCAATTATTTTTGTCCTTTGCCTTTTAAATCAATCAACTTAGTATAAGATGCACATACACGCCGTTGTACGTGCATGTATAATTCTATACTATTGCACTTGTATCTTCATTTGGTATACAATATGGTCAATATCGAATAAGTTCAATTTAACATATCAAACACTTACAAACACTTTTTGTCTCTTTCTATATAGTCGCAGGCGCACATATTCTACGTGTATAATTATCTAATCCTTATCTTCATTTAGCAAACAATATTGAATCAGTAGTCAATGTCGAATTTGAACGAGTATTGCGTGTGTATTTGAAAGGTTAATCTATTCTTAATTGTGTGTACATTCTGTTTCTTAAATTATTGTGTATTAAAACTTTGTTTGTTGGCATTAGGCTATGAATTCATCACGTGTTTTTAATGATAATGAGAACTTTTTATACAAAATAATAGTATTGATAATTATTCAACCAAATTGCTTAATAGGGAAATTATAAATTATTTTTCATAATTCTAAGCACAATCAAACATGTTATCTTGCACAACATTGCAAGGCTTGACATATTAATATGTGGTATATTGTTTTATGGAATACAATGGAATCAATATCATTTATTTAAGCTTAAATACTTTCCTTCCAAAATTTCTTGAGAATAATTATAGAAGATAGACATGAGAATACTTGATTATCTTGCACAACCAACATTATTGACTATAACATACCAAATATTCTTTAGGAATACAATTTGTACTATCCTACAAGAGTTAATTGTCTTAATAATCACTAAAGTTTTGTATATTTCATCAATGCTCACTAAAGTTTTAAATGTCAAATTTTGACCACTAAATTTATTAAAATGTTGGACATTAGTTACTAACATAATATTTGTTATATAAATTAACAGAATTGGTGACATGGCAAACGGAACGCACATTTGGCGTCCTGATGCCGCAAAACAAATTGCCACGTAACAAAAGATGTCTTTGATTGCCCATTATATTTTTCAAGACGTATTTTACTGCTCACGGTACTTTAAGATGGTTGAGTTTTGGCCACTAAACTTAAAAAAATGATGTTTATCGTCCTCAAAATTTAGGAATACTGTTCTAAGTATCATTTTCATACAACAAAATCATTTTGCAACATGTTATAAGGGAATGTTTCAAACATTTTGCAATATACTTGAGTTTTGTTGTAATATTTTTTTTTTTCATATTTGATTATAATCAACATTAACAACAAGAAAATGTTGACGATTTTGATGTAATTTTAACAGAAATATGTATGACGTTCATTCAAAAAGTTCATAATCCACATTAATAACAAAAAGGTAACAAAAAAAAATCCAAAAATGATACATATTTCTGTTAAAATTAGTCATTAGGATTGTCAATATTTTTTTGTAGTTAATGTAGAGTATAGATCAAATGTGGAAAGAATTGTAAAAAAAAAACTCGTGTAGATTTCAAAATGACTAGAAACATTCCCTCGTAACATGTTGCAAAATTATTTATTGTATGAAAATGATATTTGAGGCATTATTCTTAAATTTTCAGGACATGAAATCAGTTTTACAAGTTTAGTGGCCAAAACTCGATACCTTAAAGTATAATGAGCAATTAAAGACATCTTGAAAAGTATAGCAAGCAATTAAAGACGTCTTGAAAAGTATATGACAATTTGGTGTGCGGCGTCAGGGGCGACCTGTACATTCCATTTGCCATGTTATCAATTATGTTAGAGTTTTGATGCCAGTGAGTAACAAACTCGACATTTGTAATCCAAGACACAAACATAAATTCAGTTATTATTGGGATAATTAACTCATCTAACAACATATTTAAAGAAGAAGAAAAATTGGATTTTAGCTTCTCAAATTATTCACGGTTAAAATACCAATTTTAAATAATCAATATAATTAACTTATTTTCAATCCTGTTTGTGTACATTAATTGATATTCTATGTACCAGAATAAAGTCTCACCCATCGTTCACCTTAAAACCATTATTTTTTGCTTATTTTTTTTGGGGATGTGGACTTCTCAAATTTAATTTCTAAAATTAAATAAATTTGAAGACTTGACAAATGTTAATTTTCTTCCTTTCAGAATATCAATAATGAATATATTGTTTTAAATATTTTATAATATTACATATTATTATTAAAGTAAAATAAAATTTACAATAGTAAAATAAGAGTTCTTAAAAGCGTAAAGCGAACTAGGCGTGAAGGCCATATTTTAAGTTTTATAAGCCTAGACAAGCCTAAGCATAAGAAAATGCTTTATTATTTTTTTCTTTTTAAAATTATTTTAAATTTTAATCATTTTTAAAATTATTTAATAATTAAAATAATACACACCAAATATCTAAAATAAAAAAAATACTATATTAATTTAATAATTCCTATAATTAGTCAATTATATAAATTTTCAAGTTTTTGAAATGCAAAATCTGACTATTTTAGATGAAAAAAAATAACTATTAAGCACTTAGCAAACTATCAAAAATAACTCTAAAATAAAAATACTTCTAAAATAGTTATGAAACACTAGTGTGTGTATAAATCTTACACAAACAAATTATTATTCAACTACATCAAATGAACCAATTAATATATGAGAAAATTAGGTCAAGTACCTAAAAAATATAAGATATTTGATTAATGCTCTTAAACTTAATTAAAACTATAAATTACGTAGTAATTACGTTCAAATTCAACCCGCAAACCCATAGCAGATTGGAGAAAGTTTCAAAGGAGATTAGATGGGAACATTCCACTCTATCCTCCACTAGAACTCCATCACTCACTCTTCCTTCGTCCACCTCCACCACTCCGTCGTCGCACAATCAGTCAATATTAACCCAATTCAAACCACCATAAAACTCGACTTCTTCCCGACACCACCACAACTACCTCCTCCGTTGCGTAGCTACATTTTTCTCCTCCATCCACAGTCGCCTACCTCTTCTTCATCATCAATAGAAGTTCTCGACCACTTCGTGTGCCGTTCAACTCACCAATTGTATAAATATGAGAATAAATGATAAACTTGGAAGTGCTTAGCGGTGGATGAAGAAAAACAAAATGCTGGTATGCGAGGAGAGCGTATTTGATCCATGAAATAGAGCATTAATGGCAACAATACTGGGTGAATAACAAGACTTTTCAGATTCTTGAAGAAATTGATACTTCCAAGCCTAAATTCTACGTTTCAGACATGTTTCCTTATCCCAGCCCCCCTCTCTCTCTCAATTATTTTAAGCGTGTGTGCAACAAATTGAAAAAGGAAATTTAATCGTTGAGCTAAATTGAACTGAGAAGAAAGATAGTAATTGCTTGGGAATGGTGAAGGCGAGGGCTTTAAGAGACAAATTATAACATAGCTCAAACAAATTGTATATTTTGTGTCTCGACGGTTTTAACTAATGGTCATTTGAAGTCATTTTATACGAGACATACAAATAATTTTGTGTAGAATGTGTTAAATATTATTTGCCACTTTTTGAGGTTTTATTACTTTTTGTCACTTTTCTAGTTCTTGTTACTTTTTCGAATTTTGTCACTTCCAATATATTCTTCGGTGTGAAATTAGCAGAGTCTATTTTTGTAGAATTGAGATTTAAGAATCTCTCAACAATATTGGTTTAATTGACTTAAATGAAAAGTTTAGTTATTTTATTGAACTAATTCTAATGTTTTAATTGGTGTTTTGTCACATTTTTTAATTGTTGTCACTTTTTTTTTTTGGTGTTAGTCACATTATTTAGACTTCTGTCATTTTTTTAATGTTTGTTACTTTGAATTTCTGTCACTTTTTTTAGTGTTTCACTATTTTTATATTTTTACTTTATGTTAAAATTTCTACCTTTTTAGTGAAAATATTACTTTTTAATAAAAACGATATTGTATGTAAAAAAAGTGACAATTAACTTTAAAAAGTAAGATTGTGTTGACATTGTGTCACTTTTTTATAATTTTACATAGTATTTTTTACTTCAAAAATACATTTTATATGATTTTTCGAAAGACTTCAAAATTTAAGGGTATTTTTGTAAGTTGCCCTTAATATATTGTCTTCAATCTTCATCAAAATCGCATTTCTTACTTGAACACATTGAGGAAGGCAAATTGGATTTGGAGTAGTCGAGCTTTACTGTTGTTCAATTTTCCTTTGGTCACTGCTTTGTTGAAATTTTCTAAAGTGTTTTCATTTTTTAAATTTTTGTATAGATAAATCATTTAAAAATTTGAAAATAAAGTCAAATAAAATGTTTTTGAAAAATAGGAAATTTTTTTATTAAAGTGCGACTAGGCATTCCTAGGTGTCTTAATCGACCAACCGTTAACAGTTGACTGCTTAATTTTCCGTTCACTGTCAAGACGTGAGGTTATATGTTCACTCTTAGGCGTACTTTTTAGAAAATACTTAATGAAATTATTGTAATAAATATTTGTTTTAGTAATTATATGCAAGCACAACAATTGAACACTTTTTTTTTAACCACAAACGATCAAATGCTGATTTTGAAATAAACAAATCTCATGAAACAAAAGTTTAAAAAACATTTAACCGAATTATCATTTTTTACCATAACGATAAGAGTGTGTTTATTGGTTTTATTTTCCATGGAAAATATCATTTTTTAAATCCAAATTCCTACTTTTGGGGTGTTTGATTTTCAACTTTTTCATGGAAAATATTTTTCTACTTTTGATTATGAGATCATATTTTATTGAAAAACCAGGAAAATGGTCTTTTTTTTTTTTAAGGAAATGATGATTTTTATTTTCCAGATAATTCACTCTATCTTTTATCTATCCCATATATCTCATCTACCCATCAACAAAAATGGACAAGTATAATTTTTTTTAACTGAAAACTAAATCAATCAAACATATTTAATTAATAATTTTCATGCAAAAAAGTTCTAGACAATTGAATTCTCCAAAATTTATTTTCTTTCCACACAAATGACATGTTTGTAATCAAATGCATTCTAACTAATTCTTTTATAAGCACAAAAATATCAAACTAAGGCTCAATAACAAATTAACAATTATAATTTACTAAAATCAAATTATTTTGGTGCAATCCAAATTCCATGTAATTTGGTGTTTAGTTGAATACAAGAAGTTTAAGGAGCTAGGGTTTTTTGAGAGTCATAATTAATGAAAATCAAATTTCAAAGGATTGAGAGTTTGACTTGGAAAATGACTTTGATATGAAGAAAATAATTTGGAGTAGAAAATGACAAGAAGCCGGGGTCACAGCGCGGGCATGAGGCGCCCCTGAATCATACAGAACGCTCGGTGCTGCGGCGCCGAGGCACCCGACGCCACCGTGGTGTTTTTTATTCCATTTTTTTCGAATTTTATGTCTTCTCCTTCATCTAGAACTCCAAAAAGAGATTCGTATATATATTCCACATTGTATCTTCACATACATATATTAAACAACATCTTGAAAGTTAGAGATTTTAGATTTCAATTGAGAGAATTGAGATCTTGGTATTGTAAATACAATTGCTATTGATTGTAGTGGATTACTCATTCTCTGCCAGTGGTTTTTTCCCGTATTGAATTTCCACGTAAATCTTGATATTTATTTTCTTCTTATTTATTTCATTATCGTCATTATCTTACAATCCAAAATATATAACAAGTGGTATCAGAGCGAGGTTAATTGTTCCGCATGGAGACATTGAAGTATGATATCCCGTTGTTGGATAGAAACACGAGATTTACCTTATGGCAAGTGAAAATGTGAGCGGTTCTAGCACATATGAATTTGGAGGAAGCTTTGCTTGGCTTTGATAAGATGCTTGCTACATGAATGCAAGATAAAAAACAGTGTAGGGATTGGAAAGCCCAATCTCAAATTCATCTACATATTTCAAATCAATTCTTCAAGATGTTCTAAAGGAGAGAAGTGTCGTTACGTTGTGGTTGAAGTTGGAGAAACTTTGCATTACAAAGAGTTTGACCAGTAAGCTACACTTGTATGTCACTATTGTAAGAAGAAGGGACATCTTAGAGCTGATTTCTATGTCTTGAAGAACATAAATAAAGCTGCTAATGGTACTGAGAAAAGGAAAGCAACCTGTTAATACAACGGATGCCGATGTTGTAAGAGATAGGCAAAGTGAATGAGAGCTTCTTGTGATTTCTGATATAGATTCTAAACCATGTGAGGAATGAGTTCTTGACATGGCTTACACTTTTCATATGTGTCCCAATAGGGACTGGTTTTTAACATAGGAAGGAGTTTGGAGAAGTGTAGTGATTATGGAAAGCAATGATCCTTACAAAATTGTCGGAGTTGGTACAGTATGAATTAGAATGTTCGATGGGGATATCAGAACACTTATAGATGTAAGGCATGTCCCAGAACTAAAGAGAAATCTCATATCTTTGAGTGCACTTGACTCAAAGGGTTATAGATACACCGGTGAAAGTGGAATTTTGAAGGTGAGCCAGGGTGCTCTTGTTGGGATGCAACAATTTCTACTTTTTCTTTGACAGATGATGAAACTATAAAACTTAGGCATATATGGCAGGACATATGAGTGAGAATGACATGGTAAAGCTGAGTAGAATGGGACTTCTTGATGAGGAAAAAATCAGTAAAATAAATTTTTGTGAGCATTGTATCTTTAGGAAATAAAAGAGAATCAAATTCACGAATGAAAGACACAACACAAAAGGAACAATTGAATATATCCGTTCAGATTTTTGGGGACCGGCCAAAGTACCCTCAAATGGAGGCCATTATTACTTGTTGGAAGTGATCGATGATTTCTCTAGGAAAGTTTGAGTTTTCTTCTTGAAGTAGAAGAATGATGTGTTTGGGACTTTCTAGGAGTGAGAAACATTGGTAGAAAAGCAGACCGAAAAGCAGGTGAAACATCTACCCACAGATAATGAGTTGGAGTTTTGTTCAAATGAATTCAATAGCTTTTGTAGGGCTGAAGGCATCTTGAGACACTTTACAGTTCCTGGAACTCCTCAACATAATGGTGTTGCAGAACTGATGAATAGAACTTTGATGAAAAATGTTTGTTGTATTCTTTCAAATTTTGAGTTGCTTAAGACTTTTTGGGCTGAATTTACTACTACTACAGCTTGTTTTCTGATTAATCGTTTACCCTAAGCTGCCATTGATAAAAAGATACCAAAAGAGGTATGGTTTGATAAACCTTCTTATTATTCTGATTTGACGATTTTTGGGCGTCCTTCTTATGCTCTTGTAGGTAATGGGAAGTTGGAGCCTAAGTCTAGAAAGTGCATCTTTATTAGGTATAAATCAGGTGTGAATGGGTATAAATTGTGGTGTCCTGAAACAAGAAATGTGGTTGTTAGTAATCATGTAGTATTTGACGAACTTGCTATGGTTTGTGGTTCACCTTTTGGGGATTCTGATAAACCTGAGGAGTAGAATCTTTCAACTCAGGTGGAGTTGAAAATTGGTTCAAAGGAACAATCAGAGGTTACAAAACAACCTACTAATCAATTCAGTTCGAGGTTGACAAACATTAATATCTTGCTTACTTTGCCTACACCACTAGCACCATAGTATTCTACAGCTAAGGATAGACTTCGTACACATATTAGACCTCCACAGAAGTATAGGGAAGCATATTTGGTAGCTTATACATTGAGTGTGGCTGAAGATATTGATTCCACAGAGGAGCTTGCTACATATTCAGAGGCAGTCAGTTGCAGTGATTCTAGTAGATGGATGATTGCTATACAGGAGAAGATGGAGTCATTAAGAAAAAATAACACTTGGAATTTGGTAAAATTATCGAGAGGTAAAATGGTTGGTCGTTCAAATGAGTATTCAAAAGAAATGAAGACGTATAAGGATTAAAGATGTTAGATACAAAGCTAGATTGCTGGCAAATTATTACAGTCAAATTCCACGTGTTGATTTTACTGATGTGTTCTCACCAGTTGTGAAATATAGTTCCATCCAAGCTTTGCTTGGACTGGTGGCTAAGAATGACTTGGAGCTTGAGCAGATAGATTCAAGACAACATTCTTACATGGAAAACGTAATGATAGCATTTACATGCTACAACCAAAAGGGTTCACAGTATCTGGGAAAGAAGACAGTGTGTGCTTGTTGAAAAATTCCTTATATGGATTAAAGCAGTTACCGATGCAGAGGTATAAGATGTTTGATTCATTCATGACTACTCATGATTTCTTCAAGTGTAATTATGATAGTTGTGTGTACTTCAGAAAGGAAGACAGTGGATCAATTACATATTTTTTATTATATGTTGATAATATGCTCATAGCAGCCAAAGATAAAGTAGAAGTTAGAAAAGTAAAGTTTTAACTTAACAAAAAGTTTGATATGAAAGATTGGGGTGCAACAAAGAAGATTCTTAGTATGAAAATCTTAAGAATAGAAAGGCTGGCAGATTGTATTTGAATTAGAAGGGTTACATTGAGAAGTGCTTGAAAGATTCAATATGGTGAATGCGAATGCTGTCAGTACTCTCTTAGCTGCCCACTTCAAATTATCATCTAATTTGTGTCCTCAGCCAGATGAAGACATTGACTACATGTCTCGGTTCCTTATTCCAGTGCAATTGGTTCACTTATATATACTATGGTTTGTACAAAACCTAATTTGGCATATGCAGTTAGTGTAGTTAGCAGATACATGACTAATCATAATAAGGAACATTGGAAAGTAGTGCATTGAATCTTCATATACTTGATGGGCTCTTCAAATACTTGTTTGCATTTTGGTAGAAATTCAGATATAGTCATCAGTTATGTGGATTCAGATTATGTAGGTGATCTTAATAAGATGAGATCACTTACATGATATGTGTTTACCCATGAAGACTGTGCTATCAGCTGGAAATCTACTTTGCAAAATGTAGTGACTTTTTCTACAACAGAATCAAAATAGATGGCCATTACAGAGGTATGTAATGAAGCTATGTGGTTGAGAGGATTAATTGGTGAAATAAGTGAAGACTTGCAGATATCTATTGTATACTGTGTTAGTCAGAGTGCAATTTTCTTGACTAAGGATCAGATGTTTCATGAGAGGACTAAACACATTGACGTGAGGTATCATTTTGTGCGTGATGTGATTGCTCGTGGTGATATTGAAGTGAGAAAGGTTGATACCAAGTATAATCCTGCTGATATGATAACAACACCACTTTTCATTGCTAAGTTTGAGCATTGCTTGAACTTAGTTGAAATTTGTCATTAATTTAGCCCATTGCGACTTGTTTGGAAGATGGGGAATGATGTTTACTTAGAGATGTGTCTTGAATTCCTTGCGATGGAATTTGTTTCAAGATGGAGATTTGTTGTAATTTGGTGTTTGGTTGAATAGAAGAAGTTTAAGGAGTTCGGGTTTTTTGAGAGTCCTAGTTAATGAAAATCTAATTTCATCAAGGATTGGGAGTTTGGCTTGGGAAATGATTTTGAGATGAATAAAACAACTTAAAGTAGAAAATGACAGCAAGCCAAGTGTCGCAGCACGGGCATGGGACCCCATGATGTCGACGCCTCTGAATTATACAGAACGCACGAAGGTACGACGCCAAGAAGTAGGTGCTACAACACTCGGATGGTGGCACTGAGGAGTCATCATGGTGTTTTTAATTCTTTTTTTTTTTCGAATTTTATGTCTTTTTCTTTTTTTTACAGACTTTACGTCAACCTTCACTTTGTGCCACCACAAGTTCCAAACCTTTAAGAAATTCACACCGGAGGTCCACCTGGAAAATTAAAAAAAAAAGATATATTTTGACCATTTTAAGGAAGGGCATTTCCGTCCATACAATAATTTCCATTTAAAAACAATAAATAAAAGAAAAAAATCATCATCTTCTTCAACCACCCCATCCCCAACCCCACCCACCCACCCTCCCTACTCCCATCATTTCCCAACACCAAAATCCTGCCGCTCACTGTCACTTTGGCCGTCGTAAACGCCACCACCATTTAAGGAACTCGCGAATTTAACATCCCAACCTTCCACGTTCTTCGGGACACACACGTCAAAAAATACTTGGCTAAGAATCTTAGTGCAAAACATATCAGTGCAAAATTGTGTGCCTCATAAACCTCAACTAGAAACTTGTAGGAAGTGAGATTCTACTTAGATTAGATATAAGAAATTATTAGAAATTCCCAGGAAGTGAGAATCCACATAGACCAGCATTAAGGGATTGATAAGAAAAACAGCTATACGCCATTAACCAATCCAGATCTCAGTGTCCAAATCACCTACTACATTTTCAACAATAAGCACAATTGAGGAATGCTTCTAGTGGCCTGTCTCATATCCGACTTGGAATTGTACATCACCATTGAATGTCGAAGGACACACAATTAGATAAGACCTTTATAGAGAGTAAAGAAGGAATTTTTTTTAAAAAAAATCTCAAAATTGAATTTGGTGAAACCTTTATTTTAAAACCCAATAAAACCAATTTTTCCATGATGGTGGCGTTTGCGGCGGCCACAGTAGCGGAGTACTGCCGGATTTTGGTGTTGGGGAAGGGTGGGAGTGGGGTGTTTGAAGAAGGTGATATTTTTTTTCTTTTATTTATTTTTTGAAAGGGAATTTACTATATGGACGGAAACGCTCCTCTTTAAAATAGTCAAAATATCTCTATTTTTTAATTTTTCAGGATGACTAACACTGATTTGGACGGTTTCTGTCCAGATGGACCTCTGGTGCAAATTTCTCATAGGTTTGGGACATGTGATAGGACAAAGTGAAGGTTGAAGTAAAGTCTACCAAAAACGAAAATGTTTGGGACCGCGATTGCAATTTTCCCTATATTCAACAAAATCTCGAGACTTAGAAAATTTAAATTTCAATTGAGAGCATTGAGATCTTGGTATTGTAAATACAATTGCTATTGATTATAGTGGATTACTCCTCCTCTGTCCCTTATTTTTCCCGATTGAGTTTCCACATAAATCTTGATGTTTATTTTCTTCTTGTTAATTTCATTATCGTCATTATTTTGCCATCCAAAATATATAACACAAATAATGAAAGTAAGATTGCAATTACTTTATTAAGGCCCTATTTGGTACTGCTAAATAATTTCATTAAAATTTAAGTCAAAATCAACAATTAATTTTAACCACATATTTTATAGGATCCACAAATTGTCAACTATATATTTCATCAACTTTTATAGAAATTTGCTTAAAATTTAATTTTAATCTCTATCAAACAGGGGTAACTTCCACAATTATTGATCTGAAAAATTCATCAAGTATTTAATCAAAACTCGAAATCAAAGTACACTATCATTTCAGTTTGTTATTAAGATCAACATTTATGATAAACTTTTGAACAACATTAACCACGAATACCAACACAAATTACACACAACCATAAATCTTATTAACAATCACAACATTATGACAAGTCTACCTCTACGACTGATTTTCAACAAGCTAATTGTCAATTCAACCCCGGAAGAAGAAAAGCGCAGGATTCATATGTAAATGAGCTATCTTAAGAATGATCAAATAATAATAGAAAGAAAAATTTTAAAACATAATGCCACCGTTAATTCATATACAAGAGGCGGCATAGAACCTTACGGATTCTAGTTTTTACCATTTTGTTTTGCTTTTTTTTTTTTTTTTGTTCCTTCTAAATCTTGATTTGGGTTTTAATTCAAAATGAAACTCAATCCAAATGCCCAACATTCCCAATCTAACTTCATTAAAAATGCTTTTGAATAGTCCATAATGCTAAAAATGGAGGATCTCTAGAGTCCAGAATGGGATTGAAAATTTAAAATTTTAAAATCCCACATTGGGATGAGATCTTTATTATTTTTGGATAGTAAAATCATAAAGCTGAATACTCATATCCGAAATGGAAGTTTAATAACTATGATAAATATTATGCATGTTAAATTCCTTCCTTGTTGGTTGAGATTGTCTTATTTAAAAGATATACGTCACAGATAAAATGACGGTTAAGGGTTCATGTAAGAAAACATGCTATAGTTATGAATTACATATGGAAACAAGTTTGTTTGTTTATTTATTTATTTTTCTGTGGAAATCGTTCTTTCTTTTTCCTCTTTATAGAAAAATCAAAATAAACTAGTCAAGCTGAATTTGTAGTGTTATGTAGGCATTTCAAATTTGGTTAGGTTTTTGTCTAATATAACAAATCAAATAAAGTATATATGTTTGCGGGATTTGATGTTGGGATTGTTGACCTATGGTTGATCTCATGTTTTGATTATAACAAACAAAGTATTTCTATATCTAACATTTATATTCTAGTATTCATTTTTACATGTTGTGAACTTGATCAAATTGAAAACAAAACAATTGCTAACAAAGGGCGTAAAGGTGATGATCAAGAAAGTTCAATGTCGAAATCAAGTAATCACAATCGAGTGTGGAAATCAAACATTTTCAATCAAACACTCGCACCAAAACAATCGGAGACAAATCGAGCACTTGCGTCAAATTCAAAATCGAGCAACAAATCGTGTACTCGCGCCAAATCAGTTGAAAATATTAAAACTATATGTTCAACTAATTTGTAAAGGTAAAATACTTTAATTCCCAACAATGATTCATTGAAAAACTTAAGTGATGAATTTCTTATGCACGATAAAAATTCACTTCGTTAAAAGTTTGCACAAAAATTATTTTTCAAATGTAAGAATTTTAACTTAATTTTAAATTCTATTAACATCACTTACCTTGAAATATTTAGTAAAAAATTTCATGCAAAAAACCTACCAGTTGCAATAAAAAAAATAAAAAAAAAGTGGCCAAAAATTTTCTGGCCATCCAGACTTGCAGTTCGGCCGCAACTGTCAAAATTTGACTGTTCTGATTCTAACTTACAACGGCTATTTTCAATCGTCCGGTATTGCTGTGGACATTCGGATGCTCGTCCGATTTGGCTAAAATTTCATGTTTTCAACTGCTATAATTATCAACTCACTTGCCATTTATTATAACAACTTAAGAGCATTCAAGTGAGATTCTTTTGAGCAAAATTGCATTGATTTCTCATATTATTTATGATCAAATCATTTTGGTGTTGAAAATTTTTTGATCAAATTAACTCTTGAAAATCATTTTACACATCAAAATTTTTCATACCTAACACTTGAGCTTCATTCATTGCTATCTATTAAAATGTTAGCATATTTCTCTCTTGGTACTTAATTGCGATCATATCAATTATTAATAGAGAAGTTTTAATTTATAAATTCAATTCTCTTTAAACTTGTAAGTCGTGTTGAGGTCCCGTAAAGTTCAACGTTGTAAAAGGATTGGTGCTCATTACTTGTAAGTCGCCAAAAGCTTTGTAAAGGATTGGATTGCACCTCAAGTCAATCAACATAGTGAAATTGGCCTTGCTCATGCCGGAAAGCTTGGTGACGGAGGACATAGATTATTGTGTTGGATCGAACCCCCATAACTATATTGTTTGCATTTTCTATCTCTCTTTACTTATTGTTTTCGTATTCGTGCTTGCTATTTGAATTAATCTATTTAGTTATCACATGTTTGGTTTTAAGTTAATTTTTCGAAAAAAATTTAAATAACCAATTCACCCTTCTATTGGTTAATTATTCTTGGCCATTAGGGATTTCACCATGTTAAATAAGATTAAGAAAAGAAAACAAAGTTAATGTATTTTGGTTGTTATCTTGTACACCTATGTTGGTGCTGCAAGCTGAAGATGCTTTAAGAGACCTAAATCATAAAAAAAAAATTGCATAAATATATTTTTCATTTAAATTCGTTAGTTCTCACATGAGTATTTTGGTCATAATCAAATTCGATTCACCGCATGACAAATTTGTATTAATTAATATTGTTAATATTTATTCACCTTAATTTGTGAGTTAATTATAATTGAATAAGTGCAAACTCATTTCTATGCAATTAATTTATATTTTTGTAAACTCGGTCCAAGTTGACTTGTCAATTCAAAATTGCTGAATCTCCGCTTAACCTCAAAATCTTTTACACAAACTATGATACGCTTAAGTGAAAATGACAAAATAAGATTACGAATGCAATTGATAAAATTTTAAAATAATAACACAATAGCTTTTTTAAGAAGGTGCTTCCTTCGTGATTATGCCTTGAACATTCTTAAATGGGATATTTTTTCCCAACTTTTTTATTATAAACATGTTTTCAAGTATACTTAAGGCTTTACTTTTGTTAAAGATATATATCTTTTTTTTTTTTTTTTTATACCCACACGTTTTTTAGATTTTAAATGATTATTTCCATAGTATGATCGTGTAATTAATAAGTAAATAAATAAACATATTCATCAGTTATTTATCACCATTTAACGTAATCATTCTATTTGTAATTATAGGTGATAAAATTGTACAAATTCCATATGTAGACAAAAGCAATCAGAAAAAAAGTGGTTATATAGTTATTGGCTGTATTGGAATCAAGCAAGTGTTAATGAATAAACTCAACAAGCCCTCCCATGTTTGTCTTGTTCTTCTTAACTTCTATGCATACTTTTCGACTCTTTACATGATGTATACACCTTAAAAAATTATTGTCTTCTAGTCAATAATTTGTTGCCCATTCTTGATAATCTAATAATATAGTCTTCTTTTTTAGTTTGTTTGTTTATAATCATTTAGCCCACCTTAGGAAGTTTTGCGGTTGGACAGTTTAAAGTACATGAACCCCCCCCCCACTAAAAAAAAAAAAACCCACCCACGCCATATCTTATATATACATGTTGTCCAAACCATTTTATGAGCGTAGGAATATCAGAAAATGAGTAACAAAATATACTCACATGGAAATATACCCTTTTCTTGGGAGAACAAGCCTGGGGTGAGCAAGGTGAAGCAACAAGATGATAATTACCAGATTGATCCCCAACCCCTTGCACCACCACCACCACCACAGATGCCGGAAAATTCGATGGCTTCTATTCATCATGATGCGAAAATCCCACTTCCACCTTGTGCTTTTCAACCAGTACCGGTGAGAAGTTCTTCAAGGAGAGGGCTTAAGAAGATTGACGATCCATTTCTTATGGCATATAAAGAGTGCACAAAAAGCAGTAAAAATGATCAAAATCCGACGCGCTCCAGCGGGGAGGATCAAGGGTTTGGATTGAAGAAGAATATGTCTTTCTTTTCATGTAAGAAGTATTGCAGCGTGATAGAGGATAGTATAGTCCAGCCTTCAAAGCTTTTGGTTTCAAAATCCATGAGAGAGAAAGAAAGAGATACAGACAGAAAAACGCTTCAATCTTGATTCATGAAGTTTGAGGCCTGAGTTTTTCATATATATTTAGAGAGAAAGAGATGATTGATCATAACATCATTTATTAGATCCGTTAGTTCTTCAATTATATTTGCTTTATTTTGATCTACGCAGAAGTGAAATTGCTTTCTTTTATTTCTTTTGGATGATTGACAAAATACCAATCAAATATGATGAATGTTAGACACGGATATGACGAAGTCAAATGACTTCATTTTTATTATTATGTCATTTTCTTATTAGTAGGTGTCTTTTTTACTACTTAAGAATTTAAAATATCTTCTTTTATTACTTAAGAACTTAGGGACCATAGAATAATTTCAATTAAAATCAGAATTAGGGCAGATAGCTTCTATAAGTACACAGTCCAACAATATTTTCCATTTGGTTGTCTTTGTAATGAACTTGATGGCTTGGAAGATATTTCCAACCTTCCTTGATCTCATTCCGACACTTAATTAAAGTTTGTGGATCGGATGTGTTCTTGTTCGCACTGCAAAAATTTCCATTCTATTACACCAAAATCTAAGCAGCAATCAGTAAGCTTCCAGTGGAATAAAAGAAATGTTTAACACATAGATCTAATTTTTCATACCATAGCTAGAAGTGTAAAAGGGTTATGTTCATCTGTTGGGATAAGTTGGCTTCCCCAAACAGCCCTTAAGGATCATGTTGCAGCATTCTGATTATACGCATGACATTTCTGTTATTATCTTTGATGATAAGGGCAAATTGTAAAGGACTCGCATTAGAAGGATTTTAATTGGAAAATGTGTCTAGAGGGTTCAAAAACCCTCCCAGCATCTCCAATGTCGTTGTAGATTGCACTATAAAGTGTGCCACATAACCCAAAATGCTAGACATTCTTCGTATAATTTTTTATATTTTATCTCCACTCTTTCTCTATGTCATTTCCCTATTACATATGGCTCATAATTAGTGCAATCCACAGACTCATTGGAGACATTATTATATCCATCCCCCATTTTGCTTGCCACATGTAAAACAATTCATATTGTGCATTCTATAAATTGTAGTCTACGTGGTAGACAAATATATGGATTTTCACCACATGTTATTGATTTCTAATGAATAGACGGTCAAGTTCAAATTTCATCCCAATGAACTTTGTTGATAACTCAAATTTATTTAAAAGTAGAAAGAAAAAATAAAAAATGGGAGAGAGAGAGAAATTTAAATTTTATTGACTTATCCCCGTCAAACATAGCCTCTACATCTGAATGAACCTCTAGACATTGTTTATATTTTTCTTGTCATGTCAGCTTGATGGAATCTCAATTAGGTTGCATTCAAAGGGAATATTTTTAAACATTATCTATTTTTGCTTATTTTGTGCAATTTTTAATCAATACATGATTGTATTGAGGATACTTAGCCTCTATTTGGGCTCCATTAAAATAAGATTTTCGAAAAAATGTGTTTGAAAATAGTAATTTTTTTGTATAATGTATAGTTAAAAAAGGAAAAAAATTGGTATTTATGTGTAACAATATTTTATGAAAGAACGTGGTTGAAAATGAGTTTTGAAAAAGCACATTTTTGAAAAAATAGAGTCCAAACAGGGACTTAATCTTTTGAGGTTTCTCCACTATTGCTCTCTTACCCTAGATCGCTTTCTTGAATAACGTGCTCAAATACTCTTTCTCATACTTATTCTCTTGAAATCCCTTGTAATTCTATATCTACTTTGTGATTTTCCAAGCACAATTCTTGTGTAAATATTGGAACTTTACTGTTATCATGGTTACCCAATTTGATTTTGTTTTACTATAACCATCTAACTTTATACTTAGTATCACCACAGACACTCAATTTGATTTTAAAATATTTATACTTATATACTACGACCACCTAATTTGATTTGATTTTGTAAATATTTATTCTTATACACTATAACCATCCAACTTTATACTTACTATGATCAAATATTTAATTATACACTATGGCCTTTACATGGAATTAAAAGGGGATTGGATTTAATTATACACTATGGCCTTCATGATCTCTCTCTCCCTCCCTCCTTTGTAAATTTTGATCTACCACGATCTCTACACATTACAAATGTGCAATCGTTCAATCTCCAATAATAATGTACACTGAGAGAACAAGAAATGACAAATAGGATTTTTTCCTATTCTTGTGCTAGCAAGAATAAGAATAAATATATTGAGTTATCTCTAACCTTAACTGTTATTAATATATGTTTAAGTGGGTCTACCCATCCATTAGATACATGTTGACCCCTTAGTTAATTAATCTAATTAATTAATCTTGGCCCATTAGTAAACAATCTAAATTAATGATTATTACAAATATCTCATATTTGTCAATTAATTAGGTCTTGATTTCATTATTCTAATTCTCGCATTTGTTTGTGATTCATTAGGTTCCAAATCACGATATTTGACGACGTGAATTATTATTCTAACTTAATTAAAATAATATAATTAAAACCTCCTTTTAATTTATCATTAATCCATCTAAATTAATTATTTCACATTCTTCATTCCCTATTGAAATCTATTAATATATAATGGTAATACATGCAGCGATAAATGTCACGTAGTGTAACAAAGCTAAATTTATTTAACTACCGTAGTCAATATGACTCGATCAATTTATGAGATATGGAGATATGTGAATCTCGATTTCATAGATCATATCTTTTGTTATGCTCTTAAATCAATTTTCGCCGAAACTATTTTCGACTTGTGAACTCACCTTAGCCAAGGATTTAGATATCAACTTAAGCACATGAAATATATGTTATAATCTTTTATTATCTATGAGTGGCGAATCCTGTATTGATCATTGACAACTTTCATTTAATTCTTATCATACTTGAACCATATAGTATTAGCAAGTCAATAAACCAACATTCAATATCACCAAAGTATGATTACCCTCATATAAGGTATTATAATGATCTCGAGTCAAATGACCAATTTTACTATCAAACGATAGAGATTAACCAATGATATTGAGATACACTATAGAAAAAAAAATGATATTTTACAGCTAATACCAAATCAGTCTAATCATTAAAATTTGCTTTCAACAAATAAATGATATGTTTGGACATAGAAAATGGATGGTGAACAATGAAATCTCGAATTAGTTGGAAATATGCTATAACGACTAGAAAATTTGTTGCTAATCCTATATTTTCTATGACCAATAAAATTGGTCATTATGAGGGGGCGCCAAATCAAAAAATCCCATCAAAAAATCTGATATTCAATGACAATGTAATTGGTTAATAGAAACACAATAATATAGTAAACATTCAAGGACAACAATGGCTGATAGTTAATATAATAAAACAACAACTAATTGTATCTTGTTTTAGAAGTAGAGAAAAATTCAACATTCAAATACTAGTACTACTTAATTGTTAAAGGTGATATTCAAAGACCAAATATGTTTAGTAGTCGAAAGTTGACAACAACCTGATTAACAACTATTTGATGATAAAATAGTTTTTGACATTGAACGACTATACTATTGGTCATTGCGAATGACTATACAGCGAAAAAACTGTTTTAATTGTTTAAAATTTAAAACTAAGGTAATTAATTGTGAGCATACTATTTCATTGTCAAAAAATATATAAAAAAAATTCAAATCGGCTATATTCTTCTATAACTGTGTTCTGTTAAAAAAATAAAAAATAAAAAAATATTCAAAACAATGTTAATATATTATTCCTAAACGTCATTGATATTTTTGAAATAAGAATGTTGATAATACCTAGTCTATCACTATGGCAAATAAATAAATAAATAAACAAACGGCCATGCCTTAAATGGAACAAAAATTTCTCACGTGGTTGTTTGGTGGGATGGGCTGGGATGGGGGTGGGACAAGAGCCAGTTCTTCGTTCTATCTTGGAATATCGGCGGGATGGGATGGTTTTCGGGTGTCCATCCCAAATAAATAAAAAAATAAAATAAACGAAGCAGGTGCTCAGAACTTAAATCGGGGACACAAGGAAAAATTGAAGGAAAATCACTAGCAAGGCAATACCAAAAATGGTCGATCCATACTAAATCCAGATGTTGCCAATAAGAGTGAATAAGCACATTTCGACAGAGTCAGTCTACCAAATGTATTATATTCATTTTGTTGAAAATTTCGTGTTTAAAAATGAAAGCAAACAATGTTTAGCATTTATTTCGTTTAGTCTTACCACTATTAAGATTTTTCGAAGCAAATGTAACACTTTAAATTGAAGTTTACTTAATATTTTAACACAGTAAAAAAAATGCTAAAACAAAGTTTTGCTCCTATCTTGGTAACGAAAATTTACGTCAAAGATTTTTTGATCATAGAATCTTAATAACATAATTGGTTTAGTACATGTTTAAATGAATCAGTAAATTTATATCTATCTTGCATTGTAATAGACAACATATGAGTTTGGTGGTCATCATGAATTTTGATTTAATAATCCTAATTTAACTATATTCAGCCCGTGTTTGTTTACCATTATTGAGTGAAAATGAGTTTTAGAATATTGATTTTTGTAGAATTCGTACTTAAAAAGTAAGAATTTTTTTTTTAATTTACGTGCAAAATATTTTATTTTAAGAGTGTGGTTAAAAAATAATTTTTATAATTATTTTTTTTTGAAATAATGGTATACGAACAGGAGCTTGATGTTTAACAATTTTTTTCTCATAAAAATAATTCATAGTTTTAACATGGCAGCATGGATATGATTAGGATAACAGTGGGTATGGGATGAATCCGCCACGGTCCTTCCCACTTCGCGTCTCTTCGTGTTTTAATTAATTAATAATTTTTTATTTTTCTATTTTTAAAATAATATTAAATTTAAAAAATAAAAAATAAAAAATAAAAAGATTCAGAGCGAGATCGAGATATTTGGGCAGAACTAATAAGTGTAATTCTATAATTATTCGAGTCATCAAAAGTGGATGTTTTGGAGTGTATTTATTAAATGTATACTTAACTTTATTTGCATATTGATTTGTTCAGAGGAAACTCGATATCATATGGTTTGAAAATAAGCAAAATGTAGATAAAAATGACTTAAATTGAGCAAATTGTGGATGATGGAGATCAAAGTGTCGAAATTGAAAATACAGAAGACTTGCAGTTAAATTCAAAAAGAACTTTATACGTACAAACACTATAGTAGAAGTTGTTGTGACTAGAAATTAGGCAGCAGCTGTGGGGCCATTCGTAATCAAGTTGCTTCGGCTCCTTTTACGTTAGCCGAGGCCCTCTGTCCGAGGCACCTTATCTTTTAAGGCCCTGCTCTCCAGCAACCCACATGCAAAGATTGAACTCACGATGAAGATCTTTTACGATTGATTGATGTGACATTTGTAAAAAGTGTATGTGTCATGTCTTGTCAACGTAAGAATATTAAATGCTTAGAAGG
>CAIGRP010107864.1:0-13164 GCA_903798385.1 Fraxinus cuspidata | reverse complement strand
TTTCACCAGTGAAGGTAGAGGGTAATGGTGCTGAAAAACCAGATGAAGCCATTTTTCTTTCCTATCGTTTGAAATATAACTTTGATGATGGTTTTCTTTGTCTGCTACTCTTGTTCTTCTTCTTGTATCCTTCTTAAAGTCCCTTTTCTAAGAGCAATTCATGCTCTGATACCATGAAAGAGTTTTGATTCATGAGCTGAACTTACCAGATTCGCAAGGACTTACCGAATTTTCTGCAACTTACAATTTTGACAAGTTACTGTATTTGCACACAACTTACTAGATTTGCACTCAACTCCCCGTATTTATACTAAGCTTACCAGACTCAACAAAGGAAGTGAAATACTCTGTTTATATGAAGAGGAAGGAAAATGAAGAAAGAAGCTTAGTTTCGTTTCATNTATTTATACTAAGCTTACCAGACTCAACAAAGGAAGTGAAATACTCTGTTTATATGAAGAGGAAGGAAAATGAAGAAAGAAGCTTAGTTTCGTTTCATTACTTGCTGAATATATAACTTACAAAATACATGATTTTCAACAACTTCTACCTACTCCAATCTATCAAAGTGGAAAATAATACAAAGATCATACTTAGATAACTTAAAAAAGCTTTAAATTACCAACTAAAGTACTTAAATCACATGACTTAAGGTACAAAATGAAACGAACATTTATCAAACAATGTGACAGCTAAAATGTCATGCTACACTCAACAGCCTGTCAAACAAATGGTTCAGTTGCTCATTCACCCCACCTCTTTTAGCATCATATGTAGTAGCTAACAAAATGGGCTGAATTCTATTGAAAATCTATTATTAATTATCAAAAAGAAAGGTTTTTTTCTGTTCAATCTAAGCTAAATGATTTTTTAAGTTTGGTGAATTGTTTTTTAACATAGCATTGGGAAATTCTTTCGCTAAGAAAGGTTTTTTTCCGTTCAATCTAAGCTAAATGATTTTTTAAGTTTGGTGAATTGTTTTTTAACATAGCATTGGGAAATTCTTTCGCCTATTTGAGAGCTAAACAATGACGCTTTATCTATCATGTTTCTCGGCTTATTTAGAATATGATAAGTGACCACTTCCAATTGTGTGTGGAAAACATAATCTGGGTTACAAGCTGAGTCTTTATAGTATTGTCATGAATGAAAATGAAACATATCTCCTATTATCCAAATGTTGTATGTGTTAAAATGCCATTATTTCTATAGAGTTGTTTTGTCTTTCTCATCATAGAGATCTATTATTAGTCCATTTTGCTTACACATCTAGTTTGCCATGTTAGCTACTAATCAGTAATTTACAACAAACAATTGTATTTTTTTTTTACTATAGTCATTCATTTTAATTAAGGGAGTTCGAGCATTAACTATAATTCTCATAAAAAATTAACATTGTGTTTACAGATGCTAGCAAAACATGCTTATAGTTATTTTCTGGAATTTGCAAATCAAAAGTCATCTCTAACGTGAATCCCGCTTTGATGACAACATGTTGTGTTTCCCACAATGACATGCTAGAAATGAAGTTTGCTTCAGAACATATGTTCCTTACGTTCACTAAAGTTTTGCTACAAATTACAATCAACATTAACATACTACAGTACCCTAGATAAACACTTGCATTACTACAAACTACTACAAAGACTTTAGTTTCACGTTCAAGATAAACCATTAACATTGACATGTCCAAACGATCACCAAATAGAAACCTTTCAAGCACCATCCCAATACATCGAATTTTAGATAAAATCTTCCGAAACTCATTTCCCCTTACGCATCTTTATGCTGAGGGAAATCTACAAGTCTTTCCTCCATTAGCTTATCAAGGGTTTTCAACATATGCGACAAATCATCGACAAGCTCACCTCCATTATTAATGCCACTAGATTCACCGTCATCTTGCAATGGACATTTTTGTCAAGATAATTTTTACACAATTTGAAGTACCTGCAGTCGCGGGTACAACAATGAAACAATAGCCATTTATGTTCGTTACTCTTTTTCACCTCTATCCATTTGACAAAACCCACACCACAATTTGGGCATCTTCTCTTTGTTGGGCATTCTGGCAGCATCTGTCCCACATGTCTACAACAATGACAAATTTCCCTATTCTTGCCTCCTATCGAACTAATCTAGTTCAACCACATCAACATAACACAAATTCATTATTACTAATTAACATAGAATGCTCATTTTGTAAAAACAATTCATTGGTGGGGTGTAAAAATATTGTGCATAAAATCCATTTTGCAGATTTCTACGTCTTCTAAATTTCTTCTATTTTCCTCCTAACTTGGTAAGTAAGTATATATTTTCGTTTTTTCCTGTAATTGAACCTTTCTCTAGAATTTTCTTTTGCATTTTATGATTCGAGTGAGTTTAGAGGTGAAGATTGAAGCTTAGCCTTTATAGAAAAGTAATCGTCATCGGCATCCCATCAACCAACGAATTCAGATACACATCGAAAAATAATAAAAAAAGGGGAAATCACATATATGTTGCCTTCTTTTTGCTTACCCAACACGAACGAGTTAGTTGGTCATCTCTTGCCAGCGGAGAGGGTGGAAAGATGGTGGTAATGGTTATACAGCAGTCGAAGGCCTCAAAATTTTCCGCAACTGGAGGGGTTTTCTTCTTAACTGGGGAACTGGTAGTAAAGCTGGGGAAATAGGGCTGACGTTGTTGTGCCTGTATGATCAATGGTTGCCTGAAAATTTTGAGAGTTGTAGAGGACTTCTTTGTAATAGTGACAATGTGTGGAGAGTTGGGGGTTAGGTTTTCAGTTGGGTCTTTGAACATACAACACTATTTTCATTAGCAATTTTGACAATGGGAGGAGTTAGCTATGGCTCAAATGAAAGAACATTATTCTTTTCCTTTTTTTTAATAATTTACAAGGCCATGGCAAATATGAAATGTTGTGATCCTTAACTGTACAAGAAGCTTTATTGTAAAGGAAAAGATTCAGCCACATTCAATGACTAGGTAACTGAGCTTTACATTGAACTATACTAAGTTATTTCAGTTCACTTTTGAGATGTTAATAATTGACATTACCAATTTAATTTTGTAGGATGTTCAATTAAAAAACATCCCTCATCACAGTCATCAACATGTCGGCACACAAGAGAACGTGGTCCATTATGATTTTGGGATCTAAAGCAGCTTCAAATTGATACAATTTTTGGATAATTATTTTGTTAAGCTATTGTATTGACAGTACTATTTATAGTAATTTGTACGTTGGATCTATTTTGGTAAGAATCGGTATGTTGGGATCTATTTTGACTGGTCATGCCCCACACTTCTTATGATTTTGGTGAGTTCAACATGTTGCCATTAACATTAAAACATTACATTGCCACTAACATAAAATCACCAAAGATAAAATATTCAATCGCCATCCCATTACATTGAAGTTCATATAACATCTTCCGAATCTCGTTTCCCCTTGCGTATTGTTATGACGAGGAAAATCTCAATGTCCTTTTTCTAGGCTATTTTCACACATGTTTCCAACGTACGCGACAAATCATCGATGGGTTCACTACCATTGGTGATGCCCATTGATTGACCTTCATCTTGCAATGGATATACTACGTCTGGAAGAGATTTATTCCAATCGAAAAATCAACAACATCGAGAGTACAACAATGGAACAAATGCCCTTTATTATCGGTTTGCTTTTCCACCTCCATCCATTTAATATAGCCCTACCCACAATTGGGCATCTTCTCTTTCCGGGGCTGTCTCACAACATGTGTCATGGCCGTCTACAAGAATGACATATTCACTTATTCCTTCAGGCCATTACAGAACAACGAAAAACAACCACATCACAATAATCTTCAAATAAGCAATTAACAATAAACCCTAATCTAAATGCAACAATTGTCCTCCAATTAACAAATAATGACATGTAATTGAAAAAAAAAAAATTAACATATAATGTCATGTAACTAATTTCTGCATTTACCGTGGCCGGAATTTGCGTAAAAAAAAAAAAAGACACTTTTGCAGTAACACTTCTGCAACTAGGCTTCTTCAAAACGAAAAAAATGAAGTCCATCAAAAAATTACTTCTGCAACTACACCTTACAAACTACACTATTGGAGAATCTATTTCATCATCGAAAATAAGCAAGAAAATATATAAACTACTCAGTCGACACCTCATCCTCAATAACTTCCACATTTAACATTTACTACAAAATAAGCAAGAAAATATATAAACTACTCATCTCAAAAGCCCAATATGAAGATCTGTAGAAATAAAGTAAGAAATGATTCATTCCACCCCTTTCAAAAACATACATTTTCCGGATGTAGAGTTGTCGGATGTAAATCACTAAAAAAATATATATAAGCTACACATTTAAAAACCCCAAAATGAAGATCTGTAAAAATAAAGCAAGAAAATATTTATTCCATTCATTTCAAAACCGTACATTCGCCGGATGTAGATTTTCCACCGAGAAGTCTTCAATAGGGGTTGAAATGTGCGAGGGGAGATATTTTCTGATTTTGGGGTGGGTTTGGTATGGGTAGGGTTCGAATTTCAATTCGATTTTATCGATTTCTCATGAGATTTTGGAGTCAATATATTTTATCAGTCAAAACAGCCACATCAGCAGGCTGTAAATGGTTTTGCATGTTTTTATGTACAAATAGAATTATCCATCCAAAATAAACACAGATTAATGGATGCCAGTAATAAAAGGCAATTTCTTGATGACATTAAACAGCTTTTACCACGCCTTCAGCTTCTCAACTTGGGTGCTAACAATTTCAATGGGGATGGGTGGGTTAGTGGCAGCTGCTGGGAGGGGAGCGAGCGACGGAAGACGATGAAAAAAAACGGATGGAGTACTCTATCTATTGGATGAATGTTTGTTTTCAAGAGTTGGAAACACCATCATCCCGAAAAAATGAATGGAACGAAGTGCAATTGACCCTAAAGATCAGGGATGTTTTGCCTAATTTACCCTAGAATAAATGTACAAAGAATAATGGTGAGTTCTTGACCTAATCGAGCTTTGACACACAATACCCATTGATGGGTTATCTCCTTTCCACTGGGCTATTTTGTCAAATAACATTTTTGATCTACGATACAAATAAAAAATAAAAAATGTTTGTATTATTTTCTATATCTACTTACTTTTGGAAATTGAAAAGGAAAAATCTCTTATAATATATCGATTGATGCACATTATATTAATCTATTATTTGATGACTCCCTGAGTGAAAAATTCTATGAATTATGGGGAGCACGCTAAATTATTACGTACAACTTTATGTTGCTCTATTGTGTTCATGCTTAAATTGAGTAAGCAACTAATTATGATAAATTATTTAGAGATTGAAACTGTAGTAATACAATAAAAGTAAATACGATTTTGTTTTTTTAATTTGCAAAAACAGAATACATCAGCATTTTCTTTTCTTTTCTTTTTGTCGTAGTACTACGGTACCGCATGCAATGCGTTGTTATCATATACTATTTGCAAATACTACTCATGAATATCTGTTCTTATTACAGTGATTCTCCAGTAAAGTTAAAAGGTATTTTAATTCATGGAACATAAAACGTGGCATGTTCGGATATAATTTCCGAGCGTACGAGGTCATTGACAAATAATACATAATGAGTTACGTGTACCGTCCCACGAGTGTAAATTTCAATCAAATTGTAATAGTGTCTTATCAGATTCAAAGTATCTGACAAAAGAGATCTGTGATTTGTAATTATTCTAAATTATTTTATGAATCGTATTATGTGATTTGTAATTTTATACGTAAAGATTGTATTGGATTTATGAATTTGCCTATTGTTATCTATTTTCAATTCTCAAATATGTAATTTAGTTTAATTCATGCATTCATAACAATTGATAATCCTATTATAATCAACTTTCATTTTCAAGATAAGTTAAGTCTATTATAGACACACCATCTGATTCATATAGTTCGAATTCATATTAATAGAATACATTCAAACACATGATTATTGAATATGATATTTTGAATATCTATTGCCATGTATTAATCATGCAATTTCTAGACCTATTGTGAGCTTTACAGCTCTACAACATGCAATTAATTACCTAATTGATGGCTACAAGATTAATAAAAAAACACAAGAATTACTAAATTAATTGTCTTTGAATTAAAAATAAATAAACGGATGATTCATCTTCATTCAATACAAGGGAGATACTAGCTCGCGTTTTTTGATATGAATTACATAAAGAACATGGAAAAGACATCACCCAAATATAGAACAAATATATGAAGCTCGATGAAGAATCAATTTCTTGGTCTTGATCTCGGATCTCGAGCTTCAGATCTTGAATTTTTTATGTTATTTCCTAGTAATCTTGTGCTAGACCTATTTCTTTTGCTCTAATATGGTGCTTTCGTCCTTGGAGATCTCCATTAGGTTAAATAGAGGCTTAAATTCATACCAAAATGAGTTTGAATCATAAAAGGAAACCAGTCGGTCAACCCAGAATTGAACAACATATACACGTGGTAATAAGTGGCATACATGCTACCCTAGGCCATATTGGATTCAGATTTGGAAACATAGGGGCTCACGCAAGCCCCCACATGCGCGAGGTAGGGTGGTTTTGGACCTTTTTGTAATTTGGTTCTTGAAATTTTCATAATGTGCATTTTGGACCTTCTTGTTCTTTTCTAGTCATTTGCCTTTCCTTTACATCCAATTGACTCCTAGCACTCTCTAGTCATTGGTATGCAACTCAAATCAACTTTAAGAAGTTTACATTTTAGTCCCTCGAACTTTGGACTTTTGTCCATTTTACCCATATTTTGCTTCTTGCGTCCAATTCCATCATTTTGCATCGCGTTCTCCTAATGAATGAAATATATATTGAATTAAAACATAATTCATCGAAATCATTAACAATTAGATATAATTTACCATTCAGATAAGTGTACAATTTACACTTCTCAAATATCACCAAATGTTAACAATTATATGTTTTCAAACAAATTATAAATTAACTTAAACAAAATTTTTAAAAAAACATGTTTAGATAACCCGTCATTGGTCTCAGGATGGAAATTTTCGTGTTAAAAGTATAACTGCTTTAAAATCACATTGCCAAGACCAATTTCCACTTATACAATGCAAAACTGATGTGTGTGTGTGAAGATTCATATAAACATCATAAAATCATAGATTGATTCAAGTCCCGACTCTTAATAATCAAATATTTTATTTCTTCACTCATAAGATACACAATCCTAAACTTATTCTTTTAACTATTTTACCAAGGTGTAATTTTATGGTGGAATTTACATAATACTAATCCCTACCCTCTCCAACTTGGATGGATTTCACTAATTGCAAGTAATCAATTCAATAAATAAGAATTCTCCTATATTTTTTATGTTTCAACCTCTAAAACTAAGCTTGGCTAATAATCCCTTGTCAAAAGTCTAATTATTCTCAAACAAGTGCTTTCGGGGGGGGGGGGGGTTTAAGGTAGTGCGTCTTCGTTTCATGTATTTGTTTTCTCAAGTTTGTTATTCTTCTTTTGTTTCATGCACTAGCATTATCCCTTTTGAGTTTTTTTCTGGATATTTTTGTATTTTTTTCATTGGGATCTTTTATAGGATAGTTTCATTCATGAATCATGACAGCTTTTTCTCGTTTTATGCAATAATTGGTGCAATGATCATCATTAAATACCCATTCTCAAAAACCAACCTCTAACTTATGACTTTCACCTATTTTTCATATTATTGACATCAAAAAATTCCCACAAAATTTAGAACACATAGAACCCATTTTGATCTCAATGTCATTCTACAACATGTTAATCACCCCCAAACTATCCTACAATTAGTTTGAGGATATCTATTGTAGTCGTTTTTTTTCTGGTTTACATCTAAGTTTAACTATTTTCAACGTATTCATCAATATTAATCAATTTATTCCTTCATGATACAAAATATAAGTCTTTTACATATAACAATGTCATGGTTTACATGAATAAGCATAAATCAACTTAACATGTAACTTTTCACAATTTGTAATCTGACACATTGTTTCAAATATATGCATCATAATTGGAGAAGTTTTTTAACCTACATACTCAGAAAATAAACAATAAAGCTAAAAAGAATACATATTTCTAGATTTTATTTTTGACACGCGAACAAGCAAACAAAATAGTAAAATAAACATTAAGCTCGATATTTTTGTACTCCCAAACTTATAAGAGCATATTAAAGAGACTTTATTTTAAAGAACATATTCTACAAGAGCATCTATAAATTTAGAGAGTAAAAATTGTTAAATACTTCAACATAATCTTTATATTTAACACTGAATTTTACTACTTCCAAAAAAATTAATATTTTTCTCTATCTTTTATTTCACTAGCTTTCCTTCACATTATTATATTATTTTTCTCCATTGAAAATTATAATTATTTGATTGCATTTAATTATAGAGAGTAAGTTTGACTCTTCAAATTTGAAAAGCCAGATACATTATCTAAATCAAAATGTAAGAGTTGACTTTTTAAAATAGAGAGTATATTATGTTTAATGAGTTTTTTGTAGATGCTCTAACAAACATTACGCTCAATGTCTTAAAGTATATTAATTAAGTATGCAAATATAACGTCAAAGAAGGGAACTAAGGACTTCTCTGATATCAGTTTGAAGGTAGTGGTTGGATCTTGATTATTTACGTTGCCATGTCATTTCTCTTGTCCAGTGTTGGTTTGTGTTTTTCGATTGTCATGTTTCTACAAAGTAAAGAGAAATCAATCATTACTAATATGGAACAATTTATAATAAGTTTAAATACATTAAAACCTATAGGCTAATATGGGGATGAAGACTCCTAAACTAATGAAAGCAATAAAATTTTCTAATCCTATACCCTAGAAAGCATTATACATAAAAAGGAAGAAAATATTTGATTGTCTCCCGATAAGTGCTTGTTTATAGTCATTAGCTTGACTTTATTGTTATAGCTATTCATGGTGGATTGAAAAGGTAGCTTTTAACCTTGCAATGGCTGCATTGTCAAATGTTCCTTGATTCATCTTTGGTCGTCCAAATTTTAAAATTTTTACAATGGTCCTTAATTGTTCTAACTAATTCGCCAACTTTTTTTTTGGTAGCGACTTCCATAATTATCATTTTCCTCATGGTCATTATTTTGCATTTCTCGAGGTAGACATGTTGCTTGAGTGGAGTATTCATTGTGAAACTTTATTGTTTGTCTTCCATCCTCAAGATTTTCTCAAAATTTTCAAAATCTACTGACGCATGTCCAGTCCCCAAGAAATGTCTTTTTGATAAGTGTATTTTAGAAACTTATTTGGACATGTATATATAGATATTTAGGATTTCTTATGACTAATTACGACATAATCTCTTGTATATTTCGTTTGTTAGGTAAAACTCAATAATTGGAAGTGAAATTTAAAGAAATGAATGAAAAATTGGCTATAATGGACAAAATCCAAAGTTTGGGGGACCAAAATACAAGTATCCATTAGTTGATTTAGATTACAAAACAAAGATTGAATATCATATGTAGTCAATCGCATCAAATTAGAACTTAAAGGATGAAAACTACATGAAAAATGGATTCAAGCCAAACAATGAATCAAAAGCAGGACTAAACCGAAAAACCCTAAAAGTTACAGGTGGAGTGCATGTGCCACCCATAACGGGATTTATCAACCATGAGAAGTTTGAATGATTTTTTCAACATGGATTATACGTATTGGAGTAAGGGCTATTATATTGCCCTAGAAAATTCTGCGCATATTGTGCCTTTTCAGACCGATATGTATGAATGGAAGCCAAAGAACAACTTACAGTTGCATGATTTACACATCCTTCACAAACTTGTGTAGAATGTTGCACCATGTGCACTATCTGAGTATATATCTTGCTCCCGATTTTATAAACTTAAGACGGTGGAAAGAATTTCATTGTAAATTTTCATACCAAATCATTCCAAGAAACAATGCTCTCAATAGATAGAGAATGTATTCAATCCCTCACGCTATCCTTCAAGATGTGAGGGAGTAGACACATTCGGAAGGCATCAATGGATATTTCTTGATGGATAATGACCTCACAAAGCATTAGGAAAGCTTAAATATGCTCATGTGGATTCTCAACTGATTTCCCGAAGAACCTGATGACTTGATATTTTTAGAATAGATTGATAAAATCTAGTCAATGATGGTAGTTAGTCTGCTCGAAAGGAAAATAAATAATAGCCGGTTACAAGAGAGTTGGAAGGGAAATCATGTAATCCCCATACTAATACTTCGCCATCGTCAGGAATTGTTTTTGGCGAAACTAGCTATGCTTGCTGCTTTGGTAGTAATCAAACTTGATTTTCATTTTCATTTTTTGCCATCTCTTTCACCTTTCTCTTGCTGTTTGTTGCTCTTCCCTTGTTTGTCTAAAAGTTCTGTCAATTTTGGAATCCAACGGTAGGAGCTTGATTTCGTTAGAATCTTGCACAAACTACTAGATCCTAGAAAATTCTGCGCATATTGTGCCTTTTCAGACCGATATGTATGAATGGAAGCCAAAGAACAACTTACAGTTGCATGATTTACACATCCTTCACAAACTTGTGTAGAATGTTGCACCATGTGCACTATCTGAGTGAGGTTGTTTTACTTCTTTGTCAATACCCCAATCTAGGTTGTTAAAGCTGTTGTTCCATTAATATTATGCATCCTAGAATTTTCCTATGAGTTTTTCTATCATATAGCCACATAAATTGATTTTCTACTATTCTTTCATACAACTTATATGCTTTATCTATGGGCAGGTCCATTACTGATCCCATATTGAATCATCTACCATGTTATAATATTCAAGATGCAAGTTTGAATAGACATGAAGACTTGGGCAGGTCTGTTTAGGAATGTCAAAGTTAGGATACTTCCTGAAATAGTCCTTGAATCATTTCCATGATTTTGGATAACTCTCATGATCTTTTTTTCTTGAAAGTATATATCTCGCTCCCGATTTTATAAACTTAAGGCGGTGGAAAGAATTTCATTGTAAATTTTCATACCAAATCATTCCAAGAAACAATGCTCTCAATAGATAGAGAATGTATTCAATCCCTCACACTATCCTTCAAGATGTGAGGGAGTAGACACATTCGGAAGGCATCAATGGATATTTCTTGATGGATAATGACCTCACAAAGCATTAGGAAAGCTTGAATATGCTCATGTGGATTCTCAACTGATTTCCCGAAGAACCTGATGACTTGATATTTTTAGAATAAATTGATAAAATCTAGTCAATGATGGTAGTTAGTCTGCTCGAAAGGAAAATAAATAATAGCCGGTTACAAGAGAGTTGGAAGGGAAATCATGTAATCCCCATACTAATACTTTGCCATCGTCAGGAATTGTTTTTGGCGAAACTAGCTATGCTTGCTGCTTTGGTAGTAATCAAACTTGATTTTCATTTCATTTTTTGCCATCTCTTTCACCTTTCTCTTGCTGTTTGTTGCTCTTTCCTTGTTTGTCTAAAAGTTCTGTCAATTTTGGAATTCAACGGTAGGAGCTTGATTTCATTAGAATCTTGCACAAACTACTAGATACCACCAAAAAAGAGTAACAGACAAAAGTAAGATTAGCTACCAACAAATTTTCAACCACTTATTTCATTAACTTTTATTAAAATCTACTAAAATTTTGATTTTAATCTATACCAAATGGGGGCTAGGTATGTGATTTATAGCAAAAAATAGCTAAAAAATAATATTGAATTCAATATAAAGTAATAAACTTAAATTAAACACTTTATTTTTCTGATAATGGCGTAAAAAACTTGTTTGGATAAATTTTGCAAGCGTACGAGATCGTTAATAAGTAATACGTGATGAGTTACATGTATCATCCTACAACAAATAAATTTTAATCAAAGTGCAAAACTGTCTTCTCAGATTCAAAGTATGCAACAAAGAGATTTGTGATTTGTAATTATTCTAAATTATTCTTTCTTTTATGTAAAAATGTTGGTTTGTAAATTTATACGGAAAGTTTATATTGGATTAATTTATGAATCTGCCTATTGTTATCTATTTTTAATTCTTAACTATGTAATTTTGTTTTATTCATTCATTCATGACAATTGATAATTCCATTATACTCAACTTTCTTTTCGAAGATAATTTTAGTCTAATATAAACACGATCCAATTGTATTTCTAGTCCTAATTCATATAGATGAATGCATTCAAACATACGATCATCAAGGAGATTGCACATGCCATACATGCTATTCATAATATATATTATCCATGTGTTAATCATGCAATTTTCTAAACATATTGTGAGTTTTCGAACAATACAACAAATAACAAATAACCTAATTGATAGCCAAGTAATTAAATAATGTAACGTGAATGTAAGATTACTCGAGAAACACAAGAATTACTAAGTTACTTATCTTTGAATTAAAAATAAATAAACAAATGGTTCATCTTCATCCAATGCAAGGGAGAAATTAGCCTAGCATATTTTGATATGAATTACACAAAGAATATTGAAAAGATATCACCCTGAATGTAGAACAATATAGGATGCTTGTTGAAGAATCAATTTCTTGGTCTTGATCTTGGATTCCGAGCTTTGGATCTTCAATTCTTATTGTTATTTTCTTGTAGTCTCATGCTAGACCTCTTTACGCTCTAATGTGGTGTCACTCATCTTTGGCATCCTCCATTAGGTTAAATAGATTCTAGGATTTCGTAGCAAAATGAGTCTAATTCGTGAAAGGGAACCAGCTCATCAATTCAAAATTGAACCATTGCATGCATGGTAATGTGACACGAACGCATCCCTAGGGCATATTGGCTTGGTGTTTGGAAACATTGGGGCTTGAGCACGTAAAAAGGGTATTTTTGGCCTTTTTGCAATTTGGTCCCTACCCTTTTCATAATGTACATTTTGGTCCTTTTTCATTCTTTTTCAATCCTTTTCCTTTCTTTTTTTCATTTTAGCCAATTTTCACTTCTTTTGTCCAATTTCATCGTTTCTCAGAGAGTTTCTCCTAAAAAGCGATATATATATATATATATATATTGAATAAAGCCATAATTCATCAAAATTAATAACAA
>CAIGRP010107853.1:0-15398 GCA_903798385.1 Fraxinus cuspidata | reverse complement strand
GCCGAGCGTTTGCTCGGCTCGGCTCGGGCCCAAAAAGGCTCGGACTTGTTTTGCTCGAGCCGAGCCCGAGCTTTGAGTTTCGGTTCGTGGCTTGGCTCGTTGACATGGCTAATGGAGATTGAATCTTGAGTATGAATATTGGCTATCCAAGACCAGATGCTTCTTGGTTATTGTATTTGAGTTGATAGGATGAAACGCTTGCTTGTCGAATATATGTTTTGGTGTTCACTCTACATCCAATGTGATGTATTACAAAAAGGAGTTTCAAATTGTCATTTTATGAGGGTTTAACGCATAGTAAATGAATTGAAGAGATATATACAATATTTATTGGATATAGGGTCCAAGTGTTAAAATCAAAACTATAAGGACGATTTGTAAATAATTGGAACAACAGATCTGATCGAGTGTGTTTGATGGGGATTGAAATTAGATTTTTAGTAGATTGTAATAGAAGTTTTTGAAATATGTGGTTGCAAAGTTGTGGGACCAATGAAAGATGTGGTCGGGGGTGGACGCAGAACTTTAAAGTTAGGGGAACACAATCGAACTTACAAAAAAGTTGAGAGAAATTTTACAATCGAAATTTTACGTACAAAAAAATCATACCCCATGTAATTTTATATCCGAAAATTTACATGGAATATGACTTTTTCGGATGTAAAATTTCAAAAAATTTTGATGTCATATTTTATATAAAATTTTCTAATAAAATGTTGAAAATTACATTGAGAAATTTGTATCGCAAAAATAATAAATATTAATGAAATAATTGAATTTTTTTAATAAAAAATGCGAGTTAGAAGTCTTTCTTTAAAACTCACATTTAATATATATTTAACTATTTTCGATATCTGTTTGGACTATTTGATATGCACATGATGTAGTTTTCGAAATAAGTTTTAAGGTGACATAAGCAATTTGTAAATTCGATTAGTGTACGATTGTAGGAGAATTTTTAAAATTAGCATGTTATTGAAATTCAAATTTATTGTGATTTTGCCTTTGTTTGGTGGTAATTAAAATCAAATTTTTAGTAAATTTGATAAGCGATAAACGGTTATGGATTCCATGAAATATGTTATATAATTAATTATTAACTTTGATTTAAATTAAAATTTAGATTTCAATCTATACCAAACATGACTTTAAAAAATAAAATAAAAAATTCTCAAAAGTTGGGGGCACTTGCCCACGGATCACTCGGAATCCGCATAATATTCATTGTTTGACTTTGATTTAAATTAAAATCAGATTTTAATCCAAAACAAACAAGCTAATGTCCTCGAAAACAAACTTTTCACACCGTGGAGTTGGCGGGAGAACTGTAGGCATAGATCAATTTCAATGGGAACTTGTAGTCCCAATTATCAAAAATTTTAAAAAATAAGACCCCTTCTTCAACAATGGCTGAAAACCCACTGCAGCATCTCTTCCAAGCGTTTGGCAAAGTCTCCGAGTGTGTTCAAACTCATCTTTCTCAGTTCATTATCCGCCCCAATCAACCTTCAACTTTGCTCAAAAAAAATGACCACTCTTCACTGTATATCTCCCAAAACTCGACCACCGATTCTCATCTTCTCCAACCTGCTGGAATTCTTAAAAAGGTAGTCCCTTTTTACAGTTATCGCGAAAAGTTAGTTATCTTCTTCAATGTAAATATGGGTTTAGTTGCTCAACTTTTCTAGCTCAGTGGGCTACTGCTTGCACAATAACTGTTTGATGAAAGTCCCAAATGCATATCCTTCATATGAGTCTTGAATTGACTGCATTTTACCGCGCTTCCTTTTTCTTCTGATTTACTCGAATGAATTCTTTATGTATGCTCGAAAATTAGCTTAAAATTACCAAGAAGAAATATGAAATACATCTATTTGTAAACTTCAACGTAGAATTTCTAATTCCTTTCTAAGAAATTAAATGTTTCTGAAGCCAGATATTTAACACATGAATTTGAGCCTGGTTTGATAGCTGAAATATATAATAGAATCCCATCTAGTAATTTTGTGGCTACTATCACAGTTATGTAATGAGGATTTCCTTTGCCTTTGCCTTTTATTCATTATTCATGCTAGTTCTGTTAAATTGAAGACAGAAGCACCATAATTAATTTATGGGGACACAGATTTTAGCGTTCTACTCTCGCTCATTATTCAGGGAAAATCTTCTGGTCCAATGACTAAAGAAGAACTTGGAAGAGCCACCTGGACTTTTCTTCACACTCTTGCTGCTCAGGTCTGCTCTTATTCATTTCTCCTATGGATTTGCTGGTTCTTTTATTTTTGAAAATCATGGTACTTCTTAATCATTTGAGCTAAACATATATAGTCATCTTTCTAATACCTTACTGTTTCATTTTTTAATAAATTGCACCTCCCTTTTTTTTTTTTTTGAGATACAGTTATTTAGCCCGCTGAATTTTCCTAGTTCTTTTCTCCCAGTATCCAGACAAGCCAACTAGACAGCAAAAAAAGGATGTAAAAGAGCTGGTATGGTTATTTTTCGCTGTCTTGGTGTCTCTCTGCGTGTTTCTGTTCAATATAATGTCTGCTTTTCCCTGACAGTATACATAATGTCTTATCAAGATTTCTTAATCTATTGAGAAGTAAAGCTATGACACATGTTTTGTTTTGAATTTAAAATCTTACCTATTTCTGCTGTCTTTCACCAACCATAAGATTGGTATTCTGTTATTGCACAATTTACACTGACTACCCCTCTTCTAATCTTGGATTTGAGGATTATTTTTTCATTTTATCAGGGATACTTTGTTTTAAGTGATTGTTCATTTGACTTATTTATATGCCATGAAATGCATACATCTTTTGTTTTCTACTTGGACTTGATCAGTCTACGTATGAGTTTTCTGTCAATGCCAAAGAAAAATATCTCATTTTGAGATTGCAGCTGGAGCGGGATTTAGGTGATGAGGAAATCAATGCATTCATCAGATGAAATACCATCTAACAGCTTTACAATTGTTACACAGATGGCAATATTATCTCGAATGTACCCTTGTAAGGAATGTGCAGATCACTTCAAAGAAGTTCTCAGGTATATACTCTTTTCTCTAAAAGCACTACCCCCTACTCCCTCTAGAACATTTCATTCTCAAAATTAGGATTGAAACTTTTTTGAGATTTTAGTAGCTATCCCTTTTAAATACATAGACTATGTACCATTTCTGGAGCTTGCTTACTGCTATCTCCAGTGCTCATTAAATAATTTTTTCGACTTAGCTAATACTTAAAACTCTGCATAAGATTTAAAGGCACAATTTAATGACAACTGACAATAGTGATAATACTTGGATGTTTTTGTGATGATCTATTTATCCTTAAAGATATCTCTCTCTTCCCCGCCCCATGCTTCCAAAAATGATAAGAAACCTCGCTTACTGGAGCAAAACCTCGGTGCTTAAGTTGCTCCTACCTAGGCATTGGATGTCTCTGGAAATTTTAACATGGCTAGATGGTTCCCACTCGCCCACTTGGATCCTCTCATAAGGCATCTCCTTATAGCTGCCGTAAACTATAATGTTTTAACTTTAATATGAAACCCAGCGATAGATTTTCTGTCTTCTATAGAAGTTCCTGTACAGGGACAAGGCATAAAGTCTCACTTTTTTTGTTACTAAATGATTTCCTTCAATTTCTAGCATACTTCATGAAATAGCTCTTTATATTTTTCAAAAATTTTGGTTGGAAGTCACATTAATAGTTGATGCAGCTGTTGTTGGTGGCATTACTATTTTCTAGAGATATGAGTCCTGGGATTTTTTGTCAGCATCTTAACCCTTTAAGTGGCCTTATTCCGTGCTTGGTGAAGAAGAGGAAGAACTAAGTGGAGTCAATTTATTTTCATTTTTCACGACTACCAAATGCCTATCATAATATTTTTCCAAGAAATGAACATTATATACTTTTTAATTTGTTCACAGAGCCAATCCCGTGCAGGCTGGATCTCATGAAGAATTTTCACAGTGGTTATGTCACGCGCACAATATAGTTAACAGAAGGTAACTAATGTATTATGAGCTCCACAGATTCTTTCACTTCCATATTGCTCCTTTTTATTTAATTGAACTGTAAACTTGCTTGCTTCATATAAATAAAGATGGATAATCACTCTTGCATTCGGTTTACCACTTTAGTCTCTTTTTGAAAACTCCATAAAACAACATTCAACTACTCTTAATTTGGTTAATGATAACAAAGTTTTTGTACTCATTTATTCCCAGACCCTTGTTTGTCTTCGTCTAATCATAAATCAGTTCAAATTGTAAAAATATTTGAAATACTTTATAGTTTATTGTTAACATGAGAAGAGAAACAAATACATTTCGGGTTCCAGTTTCATTAAAAAATTTAAATTTCTCTATTTTTTGAACCGGAGAAAACAGGATTGTCTTGATTCTGCCTCCTGTGTGGATTCCAGAAAACTTGGGGAACTTATCGGTTTGTGATTGTTAACTAGTACCAGAAAATCTAGACCAGACTTGTTCCAAAAGCATGTATGACTTAGCTCAAAAGATGTAAAAATTATTTTTAAGCTTCTTTTCTGTGAAACATGAAATTATAATCTACTTTTTTTTTACACTAAAAAGACTTGAACTTTTTAGAAAATAAGTCTTGAACTTTTAAGAGTTGTTGGGAACCATCATAAACTAGGAATCAACACGTTTTCTTAAATCAACCCTACATCTGATTTTCTAATTATTGCCGATTCTCATTTGTTATCTAGTATGAAGCTGTCTATCAAATAATGGTGGTTTGGTGGAATTTGACCAAACTAACTTGCGTGGTAGAATCGAGCCACATAAAAAGCTTAACGTCTTACATTATGTTTAAAACTTATATTTCCTCTTTTTCTTTTTCAACAGCTTGGGAAAACTAGTATTTCCATGTGAACGGGTTGATGCTCGATGGGGCAAGCTAGAGTGTGAGCAGCGTGCATGTGATCTACAAGGGACTTTGATAAATTTTGGGAAGGGAACAGGTTGAAGCTAGTACTTGAGAATCGTGAGCAAAGAAAATTACGTATAACACAGTAGATGTATACAAACCACTGCAGAAGAGAATTTCTTAAGAGCAACAATCTCAACTTTCTCTTAATAGAAATGTGTCGAAACCAGTCGCATCCTCTAATAACATTGGTTTTTCATTGATATTTCAGGTCGCGTAAAGTGTTATTTGTTGCAATCATCCTCCCAAGTGTAAGACTCTTTAATTTTTTTGGTGGGGGTTTCCTATGGTAAAGCCTCATGGCTTTTAAGGGAATGTATTACAGACAAGCTAATTGTTGATTGGGCTCTGCATAATCAATCTTAAATTACAATGCCAACATTTATTTTCCTTTCACTGTTATCACTTTGAAATCGGAAAAAAAATAGTTTGTTAATATTTCTTGTGATGCTTTCGATACGTTTAAAGAGAGGTTTAATTCAATGCAATATAGTTTTGTCTACTAACTCAAGCTAATAGAGTAGCGAATAAGCAGTTCTTCTTGTCTGTGAAGTGTTTTGTTTTATGTTAATATAAAGAAAAAGGTCACACAGGAGGGAGCTATCACAAGAGGCATTCCTTCTCCTCTCTGCCGACCTTGCGGGGTCTAATTAGAACTCTACACTCAAGTTTTGGAACTACGTTGTGCCTTAAATTATGTGGAACCTTCTGCTTCCATGAAAGTTTCTAACATTGTTGACCACGATAGGAATTGCAAATATAAAGAGACTCGAGGTTATGATTGGACTAAAAGTCATTGTTCGAGATAGGTCGCCAAATTGCAATAAGAGCTTTGCCTTTTGAAAGGTCAGTCTCGTAGATTGACTAGATTAGGGCGAGTTGGGAAGACTCTGATCAAATGAAGGGAAGGTGAGAGAAAAATGTGATCAAAATGATCCATTGATAAAGTGAGGCTTTTCCATCCTGACCGACTCATTGGTCAATTCAAAAGGCTGATTAAGAATATGGATTTTAGTAAAATTTTGTGTAGTAATTTTTTAAGTTTCGTGCTTACTAGTTACTATAGTTTTCTTTTGCAATGACTTTCTTGACTTATCCTTATTGTTACGTGGCTTGACTTCATTATACTCAAATTTTGAGTTATTGGACAACGAAACTTACACTTTGTTTGTCGAGCTATTTGGCGTAACTAGCATATCCAATCTATACTACTTAATAATTATTTAATTTATCATTTTCAATTTTTTAGAATTCAATTTGAACATAGCATGGGATTTCTTTTTTTAAATAAATGCATCATACTTTAATTTTATCAAAGGCCCTCAAACTTTTATTTATTTTCAAACTTCTCTAACAACTTTTCTTCATTGTATTTTTATCCTCAACATTCTGTTAATTAACATACATTGTCTTTGATTTGGTTTTCAGCAAAATATTTAGTCCTACTTTTGTATTTATGACTTTTTTGCTTATTTTAAAAATAAATATAGTTTTTTTACGTATAGATTTTTGGACAGAAACATCATCAATGGTCAAAGATGTGCTAGTTAATGAATGAGTAAGAATAATCATATGATAAAAAAATTATGATATGAATATAACAATAAATAAAAATATTTTTTTAATACAATTAAAAATTTGCCCCCATTTGGTAAGAATAAATTTAAATTTTAATTAAAGTCAACATCAATACTTAATTATAATCACACATTTATAACTTTTCGACCACGGACCACATATTTCATTTATTTTTGTTATAATATACTAAAAATTTGATTTTAATTCTCACCAAACATTTGCTTAATGTACTTATAAACTGTAGCATCCAATATTCACAATTTTTATTTGTTATACTATATTTTAATTGCAGTTAAACTTTTCAATTTTTACTCGTTGTAGCAATTAGTTTTCTAACTATTTTCGCCGAATTCTTATCTTCAACTTTCCACTAATTAACAAATTTCGTCCTTGATTATGATTTTTGTCAATATTCTATTTCTATGCTTTGTCAAAATATTATTTATAGCTCTTAATCTATGCACTTGTTTATTTATTTTTTAAAAATATGAAGAAAAATAAATTATTTTACTATATCAACGGATTTTTTGGACAAAAACTATTATCAAACAAAAAATGTGTTAACTAATGAAAAGTATGAGGATAAGAATCTCATGAAAAAATAGTTAGAAATATAAGGAGCATAGATTAAGGGCTTTAGGTGCAATAAGGCAGAAATAGGTACGTAAAAGTCCAAAATTACCCCCATCTAAATCCAAAAATTCTCAGTCACCAACTAGGGTTTTGGGTTCGCCGTCTATAAATATTATCATTTTAATGTTCGTGCAAAACACAAATTTATTCTGCAATTACGGTTGCTCATCATACGATCGGCTTTTCTTTTGAGCTGAAAGAGGAAGATGGGGCACTCTAACATCTGGAACTCTCACCCCAAGACCTACGGGCCTGGTTCCCGCACTTGGTAATCCCATCTAAGTTTTCATTGATTTTGTCTTTTTGAGAGAATGTTTTACCGTTTTGATTTAATTGAATGTACCTAATATAATAATCAAGGATTTAGGGGAGTTTTAATGTGTCGTTTATTTTGATCCGTGGAATAACGTTTTTTTAGATTGGTATGATATTTGGATGTATATATCTATTGATAATCTTGGTCTACGTCTATTGTTAATTAGCCCGCAGTCTCGTATATTCTTTGATTAATTTTTCTCTAGTTCTTATTTTGAAGTTAGAATCTACCACGAGGAAGGCAACAAGTAAAATAAGGATATCAATTATAACTGGGAATTTGCCTTAGGATATGTATCTTAGATTTATTGATTGAATGGTGGTCGAGTTCTCTGGTAATTCTTAATAATTTTCTCATGTGATCCTAGGTTTTGCTGTAAAGAATGCTATTTTACTCTATTTTTTGGTACATGCTATACTGACATTGAAGACTTGTTTAAAATGCATATCTTAACAAACATTTCACAAATTATGCACACTTAAGAGTTGAATTCAAGAATATTCAGCAGATATCATGAGAGTATGCTTGGTACTTATAAGTAGACTATTTTGACTAATATCAATTCTTACGTTGTTTGAAGTAGTTTCAAGATAAAGACAAAGTTCTGCAAAATTTCCTGTACAACAAGTATTAGCTCGATGTTAAATATTTGATGTTAGAATACGTTGTTGTAACAGTTGTAACAAGTGTTGTTGCACCTACTTTGGTATGTTATTCGGACTTGATGTCCCCATGTTTATGCATTCAACTTAATATTTACTTGATGCATATGATGTTCTGACAGTCGTGTATGCGGGAACCCCCATGGAATAATTAGGAAGTATGGGCTCATGTGCTGCAGACAGTGCTTCCGGAGCAATGCCAAGGAAATTGGCTTTATCAAGGTGATTACCTGAGTTGTCTAACGGTATTATCAATTATTCGTATATTTTAGATTTTGAATTTTGTTTTCAGTTTCCTGTTTTCAGCGAGAATATGTATTGTGTGAATGTGTTCTCTCTGCTGATCTTCATCTCTATAAAGCTTTTTAAGCTGATGAATATGCTTATTTATTTACTTGGGCTATCTTGTTTAAAATGCTGTTTTTCATAGCAAATATTTGTTATTATTTGTATTTCTATCATTCTTCATTGTCGCGACAATCTCCCATGCATTTGTGTTTTTGCAGTATCGTTAAAGCTTTGAATTTCTGAATTTCTGCCAGTGGAAGGAGGGCTTTCCTTGGTGGGATGGGGTCTCTTCAGGCATCCTTATTTATTTATCTTCTTTTCTTTAAAAAGGGTTGTAGTGGGAGATTATTCTAGTTTTGAGATGGAACTCAAATCTGATTCTTCAACTGGCTTAATCTTTTTGATTTGATGAATCAAGATATTGTTTATGCAGCAGTTTTGTTCAATGCACTATTTGCTTTTGTGGAGATTGCTTTGAGTTTTACCTTTATACATTTAAACACCCATATGCAGGGGCTCGCGCGCACAAGACACACTACACTACATTATACAACACGAGGCTTTTCTATGAAGGGAAGCTAGTTGAAGATATATGTGTGAATATGAACTTTTCTCTTAAATTTTCGTAGATAAACAAATTTAATGAGCTTTCAGATCTCCCCCAAAGATTTAAGAACAGATATTTTCGATAATCCTTTACTCTCCGTTTATTCCAAACTATAACTTGTGATATATTATCCCAAATCACATCCTATTCTTTTATCACAAGCTTGGTAGAACAGAACGAGGTAAGATGTTGTGTCCTCTATTGATCTTGATGTAAAAAGCATATCGGTAGAGATCAGAAAAGCATAAAATTAAAACGTTCAGCCTGTTTCAGTTGATTATAATCAGTTTTAACTCGAAAAAAAAAACTGATTTGAAATTAACAAAATAGAAGTCTGTGTTGGCAGGATTCTTCTTAATCAGCACCTCCAAGGATTTAATAATTTACATTCATAGAACAAAAATTTTCAGAGATGACGGAATTTAGTGACGAAAACAGATAATCTAAAATCATAACTGTTGCTGCCTATGAAACACACTTTCTTAGTATTGGTATCCGAAAAGCATATTTGAGGTGGAAATGCCAAAAAAAAAAAAAAAACCATCAGCTTGTCAAAAACAATGAGAATCATAAGATTTATCTGGACTCAGAAGGTCATTTCTATATTAACTAGAACTAGGCCATAACGAGCTGAGTTTAGCTGCCAGCTTTGCACTCTTGTAATCGTCTCTGAGCTGAATAAACCTGAGTTTGTAGCCAATTCAAATATCAATCTCATTAACAAATAATAGCGCAAAATCGGAAACTAGAAGAAAAGTCTATAAACATTAGAAGCTTGACATTTGAACTTAATAACAAGTTATTATCATTAATTTGCCAAAAACCTAAGATGACGAGTGAGAATAAGTGTCGAATTAATGTTCATTAAGAACTAACATATTTCTAAAGAAAAAGAGTGGCATGAAGTTATGTCTAGTGCATAAAGGATTGTCAATATGATCATTACCAATGTGTCCTTCTCATTTCTTGGTTAAATGGGTGTAACATGTTCAGATACAATAACTTATATGCCCAGCAATTTGAATTTCTCATCAATTGAAGGAGCATTAATAACTGCAGACAAATTCCCCATACTCTATTATATCACGCTTGAGCCTTAGTACTCCGCTATCGAAGTATAATTCAAAGAAAACATTAGGCAATCAAATTAAAACAGCAGCAGACAAGTAATCAGAAAGGGGAAAGAAAATTAGAGAAGGTAGAAAAGGGGAACTTCGAATCTTTCAAGTTTGAAGACCTTACGAGACTTAAACCACTTTTTGAATATACTTGCACGTGGAAGGGGGCAGAGAAGGATAAAAAAGGCAAATTTGGTTTTCTTCAAGTTTAAAGAGCTTACCAATTTATCTTTTGATTGAATTTATTGCATATTTCTCAGTGTGGTTGAACCATAACAAATTTCTGTTTCAAAATTTCCCCCATTTGTTAATCAGACATGAGTAAACTTTTTAATTTATTAGAGTGAGACAGACCAAAATGAACAGTAATACCGCTTCAGTTGGTGGTTCCATAAGTTAATATCTTATAGAAGTATTCAGGTATTTAGGAGCAAAGGGTAGTGGAGGCAGGGAGAAAGACAAGAATTTATTGCATTAAGATTGTCCGAAATGATAGAAGTGTGGTTGTATCTTCCTCGTAAAATAACAAACTTGTGGAATGTTGTGTTGTTGTGCTGAATTCAATCATGTATTGTTTTACCACATTTAACAAACAAGATATTTACATGATATGAATGATGCTCATACATCATGCCAACACATGCATAAAATCAGGCATAAAATGTAAAGACATTACTACACAACATGTTCTGAAAATATGATGTATCAAGTGAAACATAGATCGAGAAGTTACCTTGGAGTAAAATTGAACTTCTGCCAATGATTAAGCAACCCCTTGTGCAAGCGATTCCCCTGTCAATAAACCCACTGTGTTAACGCTTGAAATTTATGTGTATCTGGACCAGATAAAACGTGAAAAACAAAAACCATGAATCAAACAACCACCACACACTGCAGAAAAGAAAATTTCTATACCAGTTCGGTTAAGAAAGCTTGCTTGTTTGTTAAAACCTTCTAGGGCTGTGAAAGCAAGCCACAACCCTGATTATAGGAAGAGGTGTGAACTTTGGAAGTATGATATGTACACAAATTTTGTCAGATATGGCAAGAGTTAAAAAGGAAGAGGAAAGGAAAGCAGAACATATTCAAGTGCAGAGCTAGGAATGTTTGCTCAGAGTAAAATCATGAAAATGTGCCGCAGAAATAGAAATGCTTTAATTTGATTCTTTATGTTTGATAATCTTGACATTAAGCTCCTACATTTTTTTTTATTGGTTGGTGTGTGTGTGTGTGTGGGGGGNTCACATACCTCGTGCAGGCATTTGTTGGTCGATGATCAGGAGCAAAGCCATCATCAGGTGATCGATAATCTGTTGCTTTTTGTTCAGCTGATGGAAGTCGCTCCACCTCACAAGAACAAGGCTTAAGTACTTCAACATCTAAGTGAATGAAAAGGTTATATAAGTGAGAGACATACATATTTCAAGAAAATTGGTGAAATCAACCACCAATAGCACATAGCCATGGTGGATAAAACATTGGAAAAATGTTCAATTACAACCCTCAGCCGTAACTAATGTGAACCATCCACAGGTAGTAAAAGCCGAGAGAGGTTGAGTTTGCAAAGTACTGCAAGAGGAGTTTATTTCTGGTGAAATCTATCAAAAGTTCTCATAAACAACACCAGGTGATGCAACTCGAAGCAAACTGGCATACTTGCTGAACAATAGCCACACTACTTCCACACTGTTGTACAGCAACCGTGAAAGATAATGCTAACACCTTTCAGTAGATCAGTGTGTACATCCAAATAGTGTTGCATGGCACTGGTACCCCTGTTAAAACTGATTTGCAAAACAAATACGTGAGGGAAAATCCTTTACGAAAATGACTGATAGTTCCTTGTGATTTCGTCACTTCTATCAACAAACTTGAGAATATGAATTAAGCCATCCGTTGGGAGGAACAGCATACAGACTTAAATCTACTGAAAGAATTATAACAAAAGAAATAAGATTAGTTTTCATAATCCATTGGTACTCAAAAGGAATATCTCCTCTCACTTTTTTCAGCATGTTATTTGTTCCTTGGGGTGAATGTTGAATAAATTTATCCAACACAAAATATAAAAAAGCTGTAACAAACAAATAACAAAAACCTCGCCTGCGACAAAATTTTTGCACACTCTGCCATAGCAGACAATTCCCTCCTTTGTGATGCTGCATCAAATTTGGCCAACAATCTGTTTTCCAGGTCTACACAGGCATTGGAGAGCAAGCATTTACATGACAGGATTTGTGATCATTGATTAATCAAAGCATGATCAACAATCATTGAGACAAAAAAGTAATTGAAATACTTTGGACAACTTACCTCACATATAAGTATAATATAGGACTTCTTAAATATGTAGATAGTAATCAGTGATTGCCATGTGAGAAGACGTAGGTGATTAAGAGGAAAAAAGAAAAGAAAGGAAATTCACATTTCAAAGATGAAAGTGTTATAAATAAGGTTAGCAACTGCAACTTCCAATCCATGGCTTGCTGTTGCATTCCCTACAGCTGAAGAGACGACCACACCTTGTCTTCCAATTTCTTCCTCAGCAAATGATCCTATAATCAACTTTGTTAATCTTCATACTTTAGTAATCAAAGGAGGGACGAACTAAAATTTTATTTATAGCTCATCAATAAGATTGAGAGTGCATCCAGGTTCCCATCCTACATATTCAAATTATATTGTCTTCACTGGTGAAAAGTCATTGAATCAATTAAGGCACAACATTGGTATTTCAATCTCTGTTCTGTTCTGAGATGTTAAAATGATGGTCAATCATGCTTTTTTGACTTGAGTTGTTTTATTAGAAAGCTCCAAGCCAATAATATATTTCTCTAAACATAAAATGCCGAGAATGTACAATTCTATAATGTTCATTAAAGCACAGTGGTCATACTCAATTTCTGTGCAATTGAAGCTGCCTCAGCTACACTACTGTCATCAGAAAATAGAGGTGAAAGTTCCATTAGGTCACCAGGACTACTATTGAACTCCATCAAGTACAGGCGTGTCAATCCTCAAGCAGCCAGATAATGGTTAACCTTCGCATGATAAAAGATTTTGTAATAAATATTCAGAATCTTTGATAAGTAGTAATCTACTAGAAGGGCTATTACTAAATATTTTAAAGTAATATCTACATGGTCTGGGGTAACTGACCTGGGAAAGTGTCTTCTGGTTCTTAGAGTCTTGCAGCAACTTCCTTTTTGAAATTGTAAAGTTTGACATCAATCTTTGGACAGGCATCGGAATTAGAAAGATGATTCAGAGGGTAACAGAGGTTTGAAAAGTACATCACATCATTCTAGTTATCTACCTGTCCCCTAAGATCAGTCAACTGCATACATGAATTCTTAAACAAAGATAGTAGAGCATCTACTTCAGGAAATAATGGACTCAATAGTCCTTGTGCTGATCTTCCGGCATCAGACATAGTTCGTGTATGACCATTTTGCATAACATCATTTCCACCATGCCCTTCTGAACCATCTGCTCTTCTTCCAAATATGAAGGCAGCAGCTCATTAACTAAGTTCCCAAACAAGGCTTCAAATGAGAAATCACCCTACATGGTACAAACACAGCATGATAGCAGCACTAGTCAGCTACACGAGGAATTTCAATTCTATAGTATCTCACATGTTTGAGGTATTACCTTAATGTCTTCGATATCTAGAACAAGCAGATAGGAGTCAGTTGATGATGATTTGGAGGATCGATCAGCCTTCTTTTCATTTTTATTCTCTTTCATCTATTTAATGACCAACATACAAGAAACCACGAAGTATAACTTGGGCATTAGAAACTAAAAAAACTGGATGATGACCAATCATATGATTAATCAAATTTTAAATGGATCAGTGATATCACTACTTGCAGTGGATGACAAATATGAGAATCCAACATCACCAACAGGTATTCCCAGTCAGACAAAGCCGTAAATTTTAAGAAAATGGCTCAACATTAAGAAATGCATCATTTATATGACATTGCAAAGTGAAATAGAGATCCATACTGATATCCTTCACATTGTGAAAGCAAGAGATGCTAAACAAAAACCAAATGTGATCCCATGTGCATATTGCATACTCTCAACAAAATCCATGTCAACCCAATATCCTTTGTGGAAGGATACAAAGTTGTTATTATTATTAAACTAGTAGGCTATCTGGATTTGTAAATTTAAGTGTAAACAAAACCTACTGTCAATCTTCATAAATAATATATTCCACCAATACAACCCCCCGAATATATAGACCCAATCTACAAATGTTTCTCAACAAAATCTATTACACATTTAATAGTCCTGGTCCAAGTTAAAGTGTTAAACTATTCACTGCTTAAACCCTTTCATTGATTTCAAAAATAGCATCCTTTTGCAGCTTAAAATTATTCATTTCTCAAAACATATCAATTATCATCAAGATCCACGTTAAGCCCCTGTTTGGTTTTGCTAAAAATCATATATTTAGTAGATTTTGATAAAAAATGATGAAATATGTGGTTGAAAAGTTGATAAAAGTTACGGGTCCCTTAGAATTAATTGTTGACTTGGACGTAGATTTTTATCAATTTTTTTGGCTAACCCAAACAGGGGCTAAATATATTCCAACGAGGTAATAATATGTCAAAAAGGAAGTAAAAACGAAAACAGATATCTTTTATCAATGCATATATATGCAGCTGAACTTACAAGGTGAAATATATAGCAGACTAAATGTATGAATAGCTACCATATATGAATACAAAAAATATCTTTAACATAAATACAGGTGGATAACCTAGTCAGAAAACGAAGCAAGTCCCTCAATCAAAAGCCCTCGGTGAATATTTCTTGCCATTGCGGAAGAAAATTCACAGTGAAAACCTGCCCTAGTTATTTGATACTACAACAGTACTAGAAGTATTCACCATAATTCCACATACAAATTGCACATATATAGAAATGAAAATAAAATGATACAAATCTCTAACTATAATCTTACTTAAATGTGCATTTGCATTTAAAAGCATGAATATATCATCAAAATTAGAAAAAAAAAAAAAAAACTATATTTCTCAACGAATGAAAAGAACAAAAACATCGTTCATCAATAACCACAGCCGGTTCTGTGGTGAGGCGGATGAGGCCTCCTCCTTGGGCCCAAAACTAGAGAGGCCTATTTTTGGTTCAATTTTTTTTTTTGGTTTTCAAGCAGGCCCAATACTTGATGGGCCTCATATTTGACCCAAT
>CAIGRP010107841.1:0-40140 GCA_903798385.1 Fraxinus cuspidata | reverse complement strand
TTTATGATTTAAATTTAAGTTTATTAATGTTCCAATACTTTGTTTATTAAAGAATTATACATTTTATTATTCCGTAAAGAAATTGAAATCTTGGTAACACTCCAGTTTTTTTTTTTTTTTTAATTTTTGGGTGTTACAAAAATAAATGGCCACAATAATTAAGTCAAACTAATAACCGTAAACAAGCACTTATTAAGAGGCAACCCAATTTTTTTTCCTTTTATTTATTATGCTTTCTAGATTAGCAAATTTTATTTATTTTAGTTGTTTAGGTATCTTCATCCCGTATTGCCCTATAGTTGTGGTGTGTTTGAGCTATGAATTGTTCTATAATATCAATGATTGATTTCTTTTTGTTGTGTAGGAACATGACAACTAGAAATACACAAACCAACACTGGAAAAGTGAAAGGACACACCCAATTGGATCATCTAGCTCGAGAAATTTCGTTCCAAATAAGCCTATATTATCAGACATACATCTGGGAAAGTACATTATTTCCCTTTCTACCCTTTCAAATTACTTGATGATAATTTAAGACATTGAGGGAAATGTCTGGACATTGAAGGCAATATCTGATTTAAGTTTGGAAGTGGAAAAAATATTGAATTTTTATCATTTGTTTTGTATAATTGTGTGAAATTTTATTGTTTTAATATATATGAAAAAAAAATAGAAAAATTCTAAATGTTTAAAAAAATTGTAAATATTTTCTTTTTAACATGTTTGCTTGTGTGGGTTATTTAGCCATGTCGGCAATTATGCACATGTCTTGAAAATATGTGTTAATTCATTAACTATGAATAAGTTGTATATTTAGATTAATTTTTGCTTATCCATGTGAAATTTGATACTATATGCACACATGAATAGTATGAAGTAATGAGTTGATTTATTTGGTTGAAATAGTAGAACTTGGATGCTAAACTGAACATTATAACATTATATATCCTTATACCATTTAAGTATAGTTTGGGGTGATTTAACTATTGTAGAAAATATTGAAATGAATGGGGGATTCCATGTGTGCAAACTCTTGCGTGGATTATATGAGGCCAACAAGATTAAAATTATGTGAAAATCTTAAGTAATGAGTTATTTTTTTGAAAAAAAGTATTTAATAAGAGACATTGCACTAATCATTGCATAAAAATGGAAAAAAGCTACAATGATTTATGAGTGAAAAGTATCATATAAAAGATACCAATGAGGACACTTACTGAAAATCCCAAAAAGAAAATTTAAAAATAGATCAAGCTAGTGCATAGAATAGAATACGCCCAAAAAACTTGAAAAAGAAGGTGTATGAAGCAGAATACACACTACATGCATTGATTAAGCCCAAACACTTATTTAAGGGAGTTAAATTTAACAGTTTTGTTAGCTTAGTTGATTATTGAAGGTCGAGACATCAAAATATTGGAAAACCTCTATTTGTTGAGAAATTGACTTCCAATTAGTGAGATCTATCCAAACTAAAGAGGATGATGAATAATATGTAAATTCAACTTTAGATCACACTGAGAAAATAGTTAAAAGAATAAGTATGGAGGATCTGTATCTCACAAGTGAATAAATGATATATTTGATTATGATGATCAGGAATTAAAGCAACTTGTGAATTTATGATGTTTTACTTAATTCGTCACGCACACACATCAGTTTTACAATTGGAAAAGTATAAATTAATTTTTGTATTTTAATTTTGAAGTTGTTCATATATTTAATACAATGATTTCAATCTTAAGACAAAAGTCAAGTTCTATAACCAAAGTTGTTACATGTTTAATTGTTGAGATATGTTATAGGTTTGTTTGAGGCCAAACAAATATTCAAGTTTGGAGGTGTTTAAAAGTATATAAGTGTATATACACTTATCCATTAAATATGAAATTTGGGAGTACTTTTGGTAAATTATGGTTTAATCTTGTGTATTTATTGTTTGTTAGGTAAAACTCAATGAATTGAAGTAGAATTGAAATTAAACTGAAAGAAAGAAAATCGACAAAAAATAATGATTTCCAAATATTGTGGAATTAAAAAAGGCCTTGCACGTGCAAGGTCCCATTTTTTGCCTCTCAGGGCCAATTTCACTTGCCCATACATGGGCAAAAAGATGTACACGCGTGGGCATGGGTTAAATTTTGATAGATGGGGCCAACTTTCGTTATGATACAAACTCTTTTGGAACCTAGTTTGGATGTGTTTCTTGACCTAAATTCACAACATATAACTAGAGCTAAACATCAAAGGATCTCTATCTAGGCTCTCATACCATGTCACATCATACAATCCATCAAGAACAAGAGGCAAATTTGCAAATGTACATATTTTGGGAGAGAAGATCAAACCTAGCAAGAAATTGCAGGCTAATTACATCAAAATCTTGAAGAATTAAATATTGAAATTGACGATCACGGCTTTTTGTACTCGTTCATATTTTGGATGACATTTTTATTTTTATTATTCTTATTCTTATAATATTATATAAATCATGCTAGGCTATATCATTATTTGTATTAAATGAAGATGAAACCTATATTTTCTTATTTTTAATTCAAATACTAGCAATTAATATATTCTTTATTTTTATTTTTATGATTGTGATTGCATGCTTTTTTGCATTATTTAATTCATTGGTTACCAATTAGGTAATTAGTTACTTATTATGAAAGGTTCATAATATGTTAGAATTTTGCAATTTCAACACAATGACAATAGATGCTAGGAATAATATTATAGAGTGTGCAATCATATTGATAATCATGTGCATGAAAGGATTACTTTGCATATGAATTCGGAATAGAATATGATCGAATCTTACTTAGAATAGGTTTAACTTACCTCGGGACAGATAGTTAAATATAAATGAATTTTTCAATTGTCAAACCACATAAAGATCACTAAATACTAGGTTGAGAATTGGAAATAAGATAAAGATGGGTGGATTCATAAATCTAATACATTTAACATAACTCATATTAAACAAAGTATTTAGATAATTAGTAGAGTAACTTAAATAAACAACAATTTCTTTTGTGCGATTACATTCAAATTTAAGTACAATTAACATATTTCAATTTAAAGCTTTTTTTCGTGGGGCGATACTCAACTCATCATATTACTACTTGTTAACAACCTCTTATACTTGTGAGATTTATTCAAATAGATACGTCTAGGATTCCTTGTTGATATAGACCCTCAAGGGTTCTCAGTTTCATGTCACCGTCATGAGTTGCCTGTAAGTCTTGGAATATCATTTGTTGTTAGCGAAGTGTTCAAGGAAACAACTATTTAAGTAGTTAAACCCTATAATGCGAGATAGTTGAAAAAACTAGGTCATGTGATTCATGATACGAGGGCAAGTTTGAGTAAGGATCCATTGATCATTGAGGAAGGTCTTATGACTAGGTCACGAGTGAAGCGAGTTAAAGAAGCAATGAGCCTACTTGCTCAATCCACGATGAAAGTAACATTGATCAGGATAAGCAAATGGATAAGTTTCATGTTGGGCATGGAAGATGAAACGAAGTAGAGCAACTTGATTCAAGCAATGAATTGAGAGGCTGGAAGAAACAACTATATGACTGCATAGTTGTTCAGGGCATGCAGTCCCATTCCCCTTTACCGGCCCCACAAGGAACTCAGATGGTCTATGCGACCGCATAGATTTACACTATGCGGCCGCATAGCATATTTCCGGTCATGAATTTTCCAAATTTCATGCAATCTTCTATTTTAGTTAAAACTCTATTTTGTAATTTTTTTTTTTTGCTATTTTTAGAGTTTAATTTTGTTTTTACTGATGTTTTATGGCTTTCATATAAATAGGATTATTATTTTCATTGTACAATACACAATTATTGAGAGATTAATTGTAAGACATTATTGCTTTCTTGTTCTTCATCTAATTTATTCTGAACTTGTCAAGATTATTTCTTGTGGCGTTAAAATAAATAGAGTGAGATACTTGAGTCTTATAATCATGGTGTCCACATATTGTCGACGATTATGTTGGTTCATTGGCTCAATATTTTTGAATCAAGCCTACACATTGATTCTTGGCTTTCTTGATATTGAATCAATCTTGTATGGATTTCATAGATACTATTGTTATGTAGGTTCACATCAGTCGAATCAGAGCTTGGCTCCAAAAATCAAGGTTATATCATTTAATTCTTTTTTGTTTTTGTTTATCTTCTTATCTTCGTTCATAATGTTCTGCATCTTTGAGTCATTCAATCCAATTAAAGTACCAAAAAACTATTCAAACGTCTTTTGTGCGCTAAATTAGTGACCAAATCTATTCTTTTTCGATTTCTTTTGCCCATTTTTGAATTTTCGCACACTTAAAAAAATTGTCCAATCTGAATTCAAGAAATATTTTCTTGAATTTATCTTTAGCATTTCATTCAAAGTTCAAATTCATACTTTCTTAAATCGTTCTAGATCATTTTCCTTACTTAATTCTTTGTTTGAACTCCTCAACGGTTGAAATTTTTGATTGAGATCGAATTACTTCTTGAAGTACTTCTAATAAAGCATTGAGTGGAAAAGGCAGAGTAGTGAGACTAATAGAGGGAAAAATCCAAATTGAGCTATACACGGGTGTACACATGTGAGGCAAATTTTAAACTAGATTTAGGATGTCTGACAAAGATAATTCTATTTCAAATGGGAAGAATAGTCAAGTCATCATGACAGAGGAGATGATACGACGATTTGAAATGTTGATTGGTGATATAGGAGATATAATGGATAGGCAAGAGGCGTGGATGGAAAGGCAAGACACATTGATTGCTAATTTACATAGGGAATAACATAGAGATTTTCCTAACACAAGAAGGCAAGGTAGGCGGGATCGTAGAGTGGATATTAGTTGTGAAAATGAAGTGAATGGTAACATTAATGAGGATGCATTGGTGGATGTTGAAATAGAAAGAATAGATACAGAGGAGTTAGGCATGAAAGAAGGGGTAGAGATCTTGTTGGAGATGGTGTTGGTAGAAATATGGGCAATATCAAAATGAAAATTCCTTCATTCAAAGGAATGAGTGATACGGAGGCATACTTGGAGACAAAAAAGAAAGTAGAGTTAATATTTGATTGCCACAACTACTAAAAGGAAAAGAAGGTAAAGATTGCGGTGTTTGAATTTACCGATTATGCTATCATTTAGTGGGATCAAGTGGTAACAGCTAGGAGAAAGAACAATGAGAGGCATATTAATACATAAGAAGAATCGAAGGCTATCATAAGGAAAATGTTCGTGCCTAATCATTATTATAGGGAGCTTCATCAAAAATTACAAAGCCCCTACCAAGGATCTAGGAATGATGAGGATTATCACAAGGAGATGGAGATTGCTATAATTAGAGCGAATGTTGAGGAGGATATGGAGGCCACCATGGCCCATTTTTTGAATGGTTTGAATAGGGAGATTGCTAAAATGGTAGAGTTACAACATTATGTGGAGTTGGAAGACATGTTGCATGTAGCTATGAAGGTGGAAATGTAATTGAAGAGGAAGAGAGCAACTAGATACCCATCGTGTTTTAAATCTTCTAGGAAATCGAAATGGGATAACAATAAAGTTGATGAGTCTGTGTCAAAAGGTAAAATCAAGCTATCAAAGAGAAGATGGAAAGTTGCTAGCAAAGCTACACCCAAAGTGGAATCCCAATGAAATCGAGATATCAAGTGCTTTAGGTGCTTGGGATAGGGACACATTGCTTTTCAATGTCCAAACAAAAGGGCAATAATCTTGCACGACAATGAAAAAGTGGCGAGTGATAGTAAATGTGAATATGATGACATGCCAGAATTAGAAGATACAAGCGATTGTGAGAAAGAAGAGTATGCAGTGGGAGAGCTAGTGCTCAAATCAAAGTGGATGACTTGGAGCAACAAAAGGATAACATATTTCATACGAGATACCACGTCAACAACAAGGTATGTAGTATGACTATTGATGGGGGTAGTTGTACCAATGTGGCTAGCACTACACTTGTTGAGAAATTGAAATTAGCTATGCTAAAATATTATAGACCTTACAAATTGCAATGGTTGAATAAATGTGGAGATGTTAAGGTGAATAGGCTAGTGTTGATGAGTTTTTCAATTGGGAGGTATCATGATGAAGTGATGTGTGATGTAGTTCCTATACATATCTGGCATATTTTGTTGGGAATGCTATGAGCATATGATAGGAAGGTGATTCATGAAAGGTATAAAAATAGGTACAGTTTTACTAAGGATGGGAAACTATTACTCTTGTGTCGTTGACACCACAACAAATGGATGAAGATCAAATCAAATTGAAAAGTGAGGAAGATAAACGATTGAGAGAAAAAGGTATTGAGATTGATCTTTCACAACAAGAGAGCAAGAGAGAAAATAGTGAGATGGCTAAAATTGGGAAAAAAGAGTATAGCCACAAGAGAGGAAAGAAAATGAGTTTTATGAGATGAGAGAAAAATCGAGGGTGAATTTCTTTGTAAAGCGAAGTAAGTTGAAGAGGACAACAGTTGAGAACCAACCTACGATCTTGTTGGATTATAAGGAGTCACTCCTCAATTTTTTCCTCAATTTTGAGGAATCTAATACACCACACCCTAGTTTGGCTACTTCTTTGTTGCAAAAATTCGAAGACATGTTCTTGGAGGACATGCATGTGGGCTATCACATATTCGAGGCATTGAATCAAATTGATTTTGTACCGAGGGCTATCATTCCAAACAGGTCGACTTATCGAAGTAATCCCGAGGAGATTAAGGAACTTCAAAGAGATTAAGGAACTTCAAAGGCAAGTGAAAGAATTGATTAGCAAGATGTATGTAAGGGAGAGTATGAGTCCATGTGTCGTGCTAGTAATAATTCTAGCAAAGAAAGATGGAACTTGGAGAATGTATGTTGACCGAAAGGTCATCAACCATATAACGGTAAAGTATGTCATCCTATTCCTAGATTATATGAATTACATTAATCATGTATATTTAGTAAAATTGATCTTAAAAATGGTTATCATCAAATTAGGATGAGGGAATGAGATGAATTGAAAACCAATTTTGAAACTAAAAATAGGTTGTATGAGTGGTTAGTTATGACATTTGGACTTATTAATGCACCTAGCACATTTATGAGATTAATGAATCATGTTTTACATACATTCATCAGTAAATTCGTACTATTTTATTTTGATGACATCTTGGTATATAGTAAGGATCTAAATGAACATATAAAACATTTAAGATGTGTGCTTGTGGTCTTAAGGCAAGAATAACTTTATGCTAATTTTAAAAATTGCATATTTTGTATGGAAAAATTTATTTTTCTTGATTATGCTGTTTGTGCAAAGGGTATTGAAGTGGATGTGGAGAAAATTAAAGCCATCAAGGAGTGGCCAACACCTAAAAGCATAATTGAGGTAAGAAACTTTCATGGGTTAGCTAGTTTTTATAGGCGTTTTGTTAAATACTTTAGCACACTTACCACACCACTCACAGAGATTGTAAAGAAAATGTAGGATTTCATTGGGACGTCGAACAAGAACATGTTTTTAACACTATTAAGGAAATGTTGTGCACCGCACTGGTTTTATCATTACCTAACTTTAACAATACTTTTGAGATTGAATGTGATGCATCAGGTATATGTATTAGAGCTATTTTCATGCACGATACAAGACCAATAGCCTACTTTAGTGAAAAGATAAGTGGATCAGCTCTCAACTATCCTACATATGAAAGGGGTATGCACTCATTCGAGCTTTAGAAATATGACAGCATAACTTATTGCCAAAGGAGTTTGTGAATCACACCAACCATGAGTCCTTAAAGCATTTAAAGGGTCATGGTAAGTTAAATAAGAAACATACAAGGTGGATGGAGTTCATCGAGATATTTCCTAATGTTATTCTGTACAAACACGGAAAGAAAATGTGGTAGCGGATGCTTTATCAAGGAAGTACGTACTTTTAACTTCTTTATGTGTCAAATTGCTAGGATTTGAATATGTTAAGGACATGTATGCTAATTATCCAGATTTTTCTAATATATATCAATCATGTGATAAGGGTGTTATGGATAGACTCTTTAGGCATGATGCGTATTTATTTCGGGAACATAAGTTATATGTTCCTAAATATTCAATGAGAGAATTATTAGTATGTGAAACACATAGTGGAGGTCTAATGGGTTATTTTGGGGTTAAGAAGACCTTAGAGATGTTAGGTGAACATTTTGGGGTTAAGATGAAAGTTGATATTGATGGGATTTGTAGTAGATGCATCACCTGTAAAAAGGCTAAGTCTAAAGTTTTACCTCAAGGTTTGTATACATCATTACCCATTTATAGTGAGTCTTAGGTTGATATGTCTATGAACTTTGTGTTGAGTTTACCTAGGACTAAGAAATGAATAGATTCAATATTTGTGGTGGTAAATAAATTTAGTAAAATGTCTCATTTCTTTTCATGTCATAAAACTGATGATGCTACTAATATTACGGATTTATTCTGTAAGGAAATAGTATGCTTACATGGGATTCCTACAAGCATTGTATCGGATAGAGATGTTAAATTTCTTAGTCACTTTTGGAAGATTTTGTGGAATAAGTTAGGAATCAAGTTATTGTTTTCTACTACTTGTCATCCACAAATGGATGGGCAAACCGAAGTTGTTAATATGACCTTGATATAACTATTGCGCACTATAGTAAATAAGAACTTGAAGAGTTGGGAGGATTGCATACTATTCATAAAAATTTGCATATAATAGGGTCATGCATTCTACTACTTGTTATACATCATTTGAAATTGTTTATGGTTTTAATCCACTACCACCTTTGGATTTAATTCATTTACCTGTTGATAAGAGAGGTAGCTTAGATGGAAAGAAGAAAGTCAAGTTGGTAAGATCCATCCATGATAAGGCATGGTGCTAGATTGAGAGGAAAAATGAGCATTATGCTTCTCAAGCAAATAAGGGATGAAATGGCGTTAGTTACATTTGAACCAGGAAAATGTGTTTGGGTAAACTTGAAGAAAGACCGCTTTCTAAAACAAAGAAATTCGAAGTTGCAGCCACGGGGAGATGGTCCATTCCAAATCCTTGAAAAGATCAATGACATGCCAAAAAATTAGATATTCCAGATAAGTATAATTTTTCGGCTACCCTTAATGTCTTTGATCTTTCTCTCTTTGATGTAGATACAGATTCGAGGTCGAATTCTTTCGAAGAGGGAGTTAAACTGATGTGAACCCGCGTAGCAATAGTAGCTACGAAACCCGCACAAGATTGATTCACTCCCAATAAAGCCAAGAATCAATTTTTAAGTTTGATTCAAAAATATTAAGCAAAAAACCAACACAATCACCGATAATATGTTGACCCCGTGATTACAAGACTTAAGAACCTCACTCGGTTTGTTTGAACGCTACAAGAAATAATCTTGATAAGTTCAGAATTAATTGATGAAGAACAAGAAAAAACAATAATGCCTTGCAATTAATTTCTCAATAATTTTGTGTTGTACAATAAACAGACTCTTTGACTCCTCTCATTGGCACCTTAACTGGTCTAAAAGCATGGTTGTATGAGAGCGACGAAGCTATAGTGTGTGGTTTACTCTCCTCATGTGCCAGACCTTCAAGTTAGTTGCATTGACTTCCACCGTGTCTTCAAGCCTTAGGGAGGGGTGATGGTATAGGATGATGCCTCGAAGCATGTGGTCCCTTTGAAGTTATTGTAGAGACAAATACAACATGTACCATGACATTGACTTGTTCAAGTTTGAACTTCAAAGGTTCAGTTCCAACTCTAGTATTTCTTTCGCAAGCACGTTCGTTGGAAGTTTTGCCTTGTACTTGATTTTTTCTAGTGTTCTAAAAAGCGTAAAGTGTAGTTAGGCATGGAAGTTAAATTTCAAACTTTACGAACCTAAGCGTATAAAAATGTTTTCTTATTTTTAATATTATTTTAAATTTAATCATTCTAAAAATTAGTTAATAATTAAAATAATACACACCAAATATCTAAAATTATAAAATACTAAATTTACTTAATAATTCCTACAATTTATCAATTATACAATTTTCAAATTTTCGAAATGCAAAAAATAGACTATTTTTTATAGTTTTAACGTTTAACTAGACAATTCTTAATTAACAGATTTATAGGAACTACATACATACTTTCAAAGTTTCCAACAAAACGCTAAGTCTCAAAATTATAATTAAATATTATAGATAGTACCGTAACTTAAATCTTATTTAACTTTTTACCTGACTCCAATTTAATATAACAATTTCTAACATAGTTTTATTTTTGAATATTGTATATATAAAGTCATTTAAAAACTTGAAACTAAAGTCAAATAAAAAAATTAAAAAAAAATAATTAATAACGCGCATAGTTACACATTAAACAATCAACTTGGTAGGTGACCACTTAATTTCCTGTTCACTATCAAGGCGTGGTGTTTCGCCCGTATAGTCGAGGCATGCTTTATAGAACACTGATTTTTCTTGTCAACAACATCTTACCTCTTATCATTATCCAAAAGAGGTGCCTAATTGTTGGAGTCTTTTTTCTCTTGCTAGTAGTAACTAAAATCAAGATTGCTAGATGTACACTCCAAGTATTAATTTACTTTGACATTTGATGTGTTAATAGAAAATGATTGGAGGGAAAATTATTTATTTTTTTAAACTATCCAATAGTGTATTATCACTTGGTAAAGTGTAAAGTATAATGTACATGTAGCATGATTGATCTAAAATATCCCTTGTACAAGAACTTGTGTCCGTACTCACGGTCAAGTGTTTGGTGGCGTGCCAGGGATGTCATCTCTGATGATTAAGTCAAAAAAAAGGATTGAATGGGAAATTAAAGGAAATTAATCTGATGAATTTTGTGTGTATATTCTCGAATGAATCTTACCTATGATTGGTAGCTCTTTATATAGCATTTCCTGTATGGCTGCCTTTGTTAAGTTATGTGAGCCATTGTAAATCAACATTGATTAGGTCTTCATTGCAAATCAACCTTGATCTTCCACAATTGACTTTAGACTTTTGTGGATTCTTATCATGTTTTGTAAGGCCTAAAAATCTACTTTTATTTGAGCACATGCTCCATTGTGTTGGAACCTTGAGATCTGTGGACCTTATTCATTGTTCGTGAGCTTTTGGCCCATTAATAGTCTAAAGCGATAGCTTTTTCTTCTAGGGTCAGTCCAGATTAAGAATAAATTAGAGGTAAACAAAATGACATTGATGTTTTCCCACTATTTATATTGCAAAGCATGACTAGGCGTGGAGGTCAAACTTCAAGCTTTACAATCCTAGGCGAAGCTCAGGTGTAAAAAAACACTTTTTAATTTTAAATTTTTAATCATTGTAAAAAAAATTCAATAATTCAAACAATACATACCAAACATCTAAAATTATAAAATATTGTATTTACTTAATAATTCCTACATAAAGATAAGTTTCAAAATCATAATTACATAACGTAGATAACTTGTAGCTTAAATCTTATCTAATCTAACTCTTTATCGGACTCCAATTCAATCTCTTCTTCTTCATCTAATTCGTCCTCTCTATCGTCCGATACAAAATCATCATTCTCGACCTCCCTTATTTCATTTTGATCATTTCTTATACCCCTTGTAGGTTATAAGATATCATTTTCCACCCTATCATTGTCTTCTTCAACCTCATCATCACAACCCTCTACAATCCAAGATTGTGCATTAGTAGTATCACTTGCTAGTAAAGTCTCTATTTTGGCATTCATCTTCTTCTTGTTCATCAACCTTGCATTAAATTGGATATAAAACAAGATTGTTCATCCTCATAGTGTCAAGTCTACTCTTCTTGGTGTGTATCTACAAACAAAAAAGAAACAAAAAGAAAGGTACATTTAATGGAGCATAGCATATTCAAGTAATAATTCATTGGCCTAATTAGTACTTACCCCTTCTGAAGTACTCCAGTTTCTTTTACAACCAGATGAACTAGTAGTCAAACCAACAATCCTTGTTGCCATCATCTTTAAATATGGTATTTCATTGCCATAGAAATCCCGCCAACACACTAATAAATATAAATGAAAGAGAAACATGTTACAGGGTATAATTCAAATTCCAGTGCAACAAGGTATAATTCATTGAACAAGTTATACTCCAAGATGCAAAAAATCAATGAAGACATAAAGTTAGGTATAGAACTTACCAGGATTGTAGTTTGCATCGTTGTTCTTACATCCACTTATTGCTAGCTTTTTTCCAAATGAACCTTCTTTTTGAACATATCTTTGCAACTCAATATTTACCACATGATGTTGCATTTGATCATCAGGAAAGAATTTCTCAACACAAACAAAGCCCATAAACAAAGCCCATTGAAAGCCTATAATCACTTTCCATCTTCAATGTCCTTTTAATGTCATCCTTTGCCTTTAGTAGCTCTCCATAAACAAAGCCCATTGAAGGCTTTTCTTCCCCATCAACAAGTGTAAGCACTTTCACTAGTGGAGTGAACACTCTCAAACACAACTCTACATGTTCCAAAAATCATTCGGAACAACAATATCAAATGCCTCTTTTCCTTTTTTACTCCTAGATCATTTAGTGTTATCCCATTCATTGCTAGTCATCATACTTCTCAACTCTTTTTTTTTATCAAGCAAACGTTGCAATGTCAAGAAATAAGTTGCAAATCTAGTAACTCCCAGCCTAACTATCTCTTTTTTTGTGAACTTTCTCATTAAAGCCAAAGTCTTGTGATGTGCATAAATGAAAATAGTGAAGGATTTTGCCTTGTCAATCACTTCCTTGAAGCTAGGAAGTTTAGAGATTCCTTCAAGCATAAGGTTTTAAGTGTGAGTGGCACATGATGTCCAAAACATGTTAGGCCTTTCTAATTCCAACAATTTTGCGGTGGCCATATTAGTGGAAGCATTGTCGGTTACAATTTGAACCACATTTTCAACCCCAATATCTTTAATGCATTCATTGACATAGTAAAATATGTATTGACCGGTATGAGCATCATTTGAAGCTTCCTTTGAAGAAATGAATGTGGTCCCCAATTTACAATTCACACATAAATTCATGATGCTTCTTCTTTTTTTGTCACTCCAAGCATCAGTCATGATTGAACACCCATTATTTTTCCACTCTTCTTCTTGCTTCTTTAAAGTTTCCTTTGTCCTCTCCACCTCTCCCTTCAAAAGTGGCTCCCTTAGTTGGTATTGGGAAGGAAGACTATAGCCCGGGCTATATTGACCAAGAGCTTCCACAAATAGTTTAAAACTATCATTATTAATGGCATTGAAAGGAATTCCGGCTTCATAAACCCTTATTGCCAAATATCGATGAACCTCTAATAACCTTTTCTTCGAAATTGCATCATTCATATTTTGTTCTCTCAATTTCTTACTTGCACTCATAGAAGCATCACTGACATTGACAGACCTTCCAAATTGATCTATGGGTCCCATTTTAATAGGCCTTTTCCTATTCCTCCTTTCAATAATCGAAATTTCATTATCTTCTTTCTTCTCTAGCTCCTCATCTATGGTAGACAAAGATATACCCACATCTTCCCTCAACCTAGCATCATTCACTAGCTTCTCTATTTTTTTAGACTTGTTCCCTTGAATCGCCTCTGCACATTTGACTTTGTGTTCTTCACTTGCTCTAGGACATGATGCTACACATTTTCCCTTGATGTCCGCTACGTGAATTTTATGTCTATAAATTCCTCCCTTAGTAACCTTATCACATAACATGCATTTCACATTATTAAGATTTTTAGGATCTACCAAAATCGTGGTTTCCCAACTAACATCGTCGGAATCTCTTTTTAGTTGACTAGCATGGAATTTAAATGTTGTTGAGGAATCATCTTCTTCCATTGGTTCCTACAAAAACATATAAACAATACAAATTTTTATTATTCATTTAACAAACTAATAATAATTGAAATTAAAAGCAAAAGTGAGAGGCCCAAAAGCATAGGAAAGTGGGAAAACAAGAAAAATTAGTTACATAAACACTGTATAGCAGGAGCGTGCAAACTGTGTCCAGATGCACATTATTATATCCTTAATGGCTTACAAAAGTACAGGAAAATATGTAATCCAGAAACTTTTATGCAAATCAATGGGAATTTTAGTACCTTTGGGCTTTGTTATGTTGGCCAGTGACTCAGTGAGAAATCTGCTCCTCTAGGATCAACATCAGAAAGATTTGCCCCTAAACATGCAAGGAAAAATTATTTAAAGATGAGAATGGTTGTCAACCAAGTTTTGATGAACTTAGAGCATCGCTCAGACAGACTATTATACAACAATTAACTACTGATTCCCATTTTCCAAATGTTCAACTTGAATACAAATTCACAAGAAAAAAATTGTTCACATAGAATTAATAATCGGTTCAATTGAAAAGTTATTTAACCTATTGACATGATTATTAATATAATATTTGGATTAGCATATGAAAGCGCCAAAGTGTTCAAGAAATTAATCATTAATTTGTAAATGAACACTGCAATAATTTGAAGATTTTGCATTGTTATCTCTTTTTCTCCAGTCCAAAATAAGAAAGAAAAAGAAATGCTTTATCCATGTAAAGCATATAAATGTACAAGTATTAAGTTATACATACTTGATGGCTGAAACCCAAATCAGTGCGGTGTGCCGTGTGTGTGGAGAAATTGAGAGAAGTTGTACCGTTGATTCGAATTTTTTTTTCCTACCCGTCTTCTCAGTTCTTGCCTTCTTGGAGATGGGAGTTTTGAAGTTAAGCTATAATGGGTACTGAGTCTAGGCCTTTGTGTTGTGGGTTCTATTTAATAAAATAGTATAATGGGCTACTGAGTCTGGGCTGTGGGTCTATTTAAAAAAAAAGGAAAAAATTGGGCCTCCTTAAAATCTGGGTATGAGGCGAAGGCGTGCCTAAGCGTCCCTAATAACTAGGTGCGCCTATACGTTCCTAGGCGAGCATTTTGTAGTCAACATTGTCGTTGATCGCTTAGTTCCCGTTTAGACACAAGTCGAAGCATTTTCATCACGAACACTGGTTTTTAGTGGTAATTGGCTCAAATAGCCTCTTTAATAATGTAGTGTTGGTTTTTAACCTTTGACCACAATAATGTCTTTTAAATATTTATTTTAGACCAAAATTCTAAACCACCTAATATACCCTTATTCAACCTCACCAAAATCCCAATTTCTCCTTGTGTAATTAACGCGTAATGTCCTTACCTTCACTATTATTGTAGAAAACGTCATTACTTTTCATTTTTTTGTATTATCACCCTTATTTTCACCTTTCAATGCTTAAAAGGTCATTTTCATCCATTTTCTTAATTAAAAGTTATGAAATAGCGAATATATCCATTTACTTAAATAAAAGAAAAAGAAAGAATCAATTACAATCATAGGCCCAAATTTTTTTAAAATGCAAACGAGTCACAAATAAATTATTAAAAGGGTAATTAGCATATAATGTCTACCTTTCACTACTATTGTAAAAGAAAAGTCACTATCTTTCACCATTAATTACATATTTGATTGTGCAAACCATCATTTCTATCAATTTTCATACAATTTCTCAATAAAAAATTGTGAAATAACAAATACACTATCCTATTTGAATAAAAATAAAGAAAATTAATATTTTCTAATTTCTAATTTTTAATAATTTATTTGGGACTTGTTTGTACTTTTTTAAAAAAAATCTAATTTTTTAATAATTAATTTGGGAGTCGTTTGTAATTTTTTTTAAAATATATATATAATTTCTAATATTTTTAATAATTTATTTGGAACTCATTTGCACTATTTTAATTTTTTTTGAATTTCTATTTTTTTTAATTTATTTGGAACTCGTTTGCACTTTTTTGAATTTTTTTGAATTTCTATTTTTTTTCTTAATTTATTTGATACTCTTTTACACGTTTTTTTTTTTTTAAATGGGACTACTATTGTTATTAGTTCTTTATTTTTTATTTCAATAGGAGGATATATTCATCACTATACGGCTTTTTATTAAGAAATTTGACAAAAATGAATAGAAATAATGATTTGCGTAATCAAATGTATAATTAAGTGTAGAAATATTAAAAAAATGTAATATAAGCACGTTATTCACAATAATAGTGAAAGGTATGCACATTATGAGACTCTATTTGTAGGATGAATTGCTTGAAATGTAAATCAGTACAGTTGTATTTGGGTTGCTCTCGTTCTTCTTAACCTTTTTGTTGGATGATAATAGTATAGAAAGAATAGATCTATAAATGGGGAGATGAATGGTAGTTTTGGAAAGTTTATCATTCAATTGAGTAATTGAATATTGATATACTGCTTGTCACTGGTTAAATACTCCAATTTGATACAAATGTTTTTCTTTGGGGCTGCAATTTTTATGTATGTGGGGATATCTTGTTGTTTCTTTAAATCGTACATTTAATACTTCCATATGCAAAGAGCAGAAATCGCTATATGGAATAAGAGATACATAAATTTAACTTGAGAAAACATAATATTCAGCAACATAGAAATAAACAGTTTTCAGATTATACTTGAGATCTTTAGTTTCATAGACAAAACATTCCATCAGGATTTGTTTAGACTAAATATTAAAATATGTTCCAAACAAACAGGACCAATTTATATCAATATAAGTTTGCATATTAGCCAATTTCAAAACTTATCCTTAATGTTATTGATCGTATCTTCAGAATTCCACCAATATAGATCTTTCAATTCTTATTTGACTTTTTAATGGCACCCTGAAGTTTGTCTAGTTCTGAAAATAGCACCCGGTTATTTATGTAATTCTAAAATGTCACCTTGTCATTTTTCTATTTTTGAAAATGGATTGTACTAAGTATCACATAGCATTACTATAGAATCTTCATATTTGTTCATTGATTATTTATCATGATCGTTTTCTATTTTTCATTGCAGAAATGGAACACTCATATGAGCATGTGATTCCCACTGAAAATAGAATTAAAGGCAGGCTTTCACGGAAGTGTTCCCTTCAAAAACTTTATTATGTTTGAGAGATGTAGATTATGTTCATCAAGAAATATTGATGTAATCTTGTTTTGGACACTATATCGAATAAAGTGCATAATTTTTTCAGCCCAGCTGGTCCATCAGATTGTAATGAGGATGATTGTAGCAAAAAAAATGAGATATGGTTTTTAATTGGTGGTAAGCCAACACAATTTTCATTATATGAGTTCTCATTGATAATGAGGTTGGGAGCTAGTGAGGAGCCTTCATTGGAGCCCCATATTGTGACTAATGATAGATTGCCAAATAAAAACTTTAAAAAGTGTAAGAAAGGCATAACGGTGTACAATTTGAAGGAAGCCATTTAGTGATGAAAAAAATTCCTTCAGCCTGATATTTGCGGGCCCTGCCCTCGAATGAGGTTGGGATTACTTGCCTAATCAGGTAAATAGGACGAGGGTGGGACGGGGGTCATTGTCTCGAAGTGAGTACGAAACGATTACTGGAAAAAAGGTTCCCACTCGTTTAAAATTAATTTCAAATTCAAGTTTTTTATTAAACAAAAAGATAAGATTTGTCATTATTTTAAAAGAGAACATGAATTGTTCGAAAAATATATTTCTTAACTAAAGATATTAAAAAATAAAATAAAATAAAATAAATTGGACGATAAATAGGACATTGGATTTGTTCTTCCCCGTCCCTCATCCCGCTTTAATTGGGTATGGGAGTGAGACAAAGTAATAAAAATATCCGATGGGACAGGGGACGAGAATGGCTGACTCGCCCCACTGTCATCCCTAAAGCCATTGAAAGTCGCTAGGTGTGTATGAAAGACAAGTACAAGATCGGGTTTGTATATATCTTGAAAACATATACTTCTGCCCAAAGAAAACTATACATATAAATTTAGAAGACTTGTCAATAGTTGATGACTAGAGGCTTTGAATCGCCATCCTTGGGGAAAAAAAAAGGCTTTTGGCTGCAGAATTGATGTATTCATGACATACTGAAGGTTTTAGGTGAAGTCATACTTGATAAATAATGAGAAATATCCATATTCAGTTTTTAGATTTCTAGCCTCCTTAAAGGTGATGCTTTTAAAATTATAATTGATTATTTATTTTATTTAGATTGTAATATTGAATCTTTTGCAAATTTGGAAATATGAAGCAATACCATATATCAGAAGAGATATGCCAACACTTTAGAAGAGGTTGACCTCCAAAGGATACATCGATGGAATTTTTCTGAAATACATAACTCCAAGGATATTTATGCAAGTCTGTATGAACCAAATGAGAGTATATTTTATATGTAAATTAAAATATATTGTGTACTTTATGAAAACTAAGTGTACTTTTCATTTTTGTACAGATTGTTGTTATGCACACTCAAGCCTACGCAGGAAAAAGCTTTTGAAGCATATTGGATGGAGATTTATCCATTCAGTGATGAGATAGAGGAAACATCAGGTGATATCTTTGTAGATAATGTAAATGGAGCAATTCTTCTATTCTGATGATTTTCCTTAGCAAACTTCTCACTTTCCTAATGCATCTACATTTCCTCGGAATCCATCTTCCTTTCATAAGCCACCTATTGCTACAGATGCTTAAACATTTTGTTTGGGAATGTCTACATAATATCCATCTCTTTATCCATCTAAAAATGAGTTCACTCTGAAATTGAGGATGCAATTAGTACAGATGGTAGAGATCTTAGTAACGAAAAATGAAAATTGAATAAATGAGATGTGTTCTTACATAGATCGAAATTTTGATTGTGTTATATCTTTGTGTACACAAATTGACAAGAATGTAGCATCTGTTGTGCAATGGATCAAGAATTCTAACCCATCAACACCTTACATATATCACTCTCCTCCTCATAGTGGATTTATGAATACTATAGAGGCACACAATGATGTAAATGGGGATCAAATTCCTGTAGAAGTGGAAAATGATAAGAATAAATATGGCAATGAGCAGAGACATGCAACATATAATTCGTTGGTAGATGAACCAATTCCAGTAGAAGAAAAATAATTCATGGTAGATGGCAATGAACCAAAACAAGCAGCTGATGTGAATAAGGATCCAATTCTTGTAAAAGTGGAAAATGAGCAGAGATAAGAAACATATATATTGAATGATGATCAAATTCATATGGAAGAGATATACACCCATAAATCGATGGATACTCAATCACATGGTGATATAGTGGAGTACGACCCTACAGTGGTGGAAGACGCGTCTTATGACTCAAGTTAGAATGGACGCGGGATGAGAATTAAGAAAAAATCACTCATTCTTCGATCTCATTTTATAAATTTGAAGAAGATGAAGAATCTTGGCAATGTTAATGCGTTAGACCTATTTCAAGAGCTAGATCCAACTAAGGCAAATAAATATTTGGTTGGTTAACGCAAATGACAGGTAATTATTTTTAGTGTAATTATTATAGTGCAATTATTTTAGTAAATTTGCAATATATGCTCTCATGTTATTTGGTTCATGCAGTGAACATATGGAAATGACATTGTTCAAGAAGCCAATTTTTTTTTTTTTTTTGTAGAGATCCAGAAGCAATATATGTAACGCCCCAAAATTTCACAAACGTTGGAATGTTATCAAAAATTCAATTTCTTTACAGAACGATAAAATAATTTTCTTTAAATAAAAATAACTGGAATATCCATAATTTCAAACATGAAAACATAACTATATACTAAATAAATATTTTTGAACAAATAAAACTGACTAATAATTTAAAAGTAAAAAATAAACTTAAAGTTTTATCTCTTTGATTCCTCTTGGCAATTGCATTCACCATTCCGCCACTATTCCAATCGACCCGAACTAACCTGTAAAAATTTTATAAGAATGAGTATTTAAAAAAATATTCAGTAAGATACGTGCAGTTTCCATATACAATTATATAGAATAAAATAAAACACTTCACACCACTCTTCTCTTATGGAGTATATCGGTGACCAAGCGATACCCATCTTAGGTCATTTTAAATTCCCGTAGGACTCGTATCTTTTAACAAAGAACCTGAAAGTCTATGGCAATTCATGCATAAATTACTGAATATAAAGTATAATGAAACGAACAACTTGCACAAAAGTATCTTACCATTATTGATCAAACGAGCTTTTGAAAAAAATATATAATAGAAATTTACAGCTGCTTTATATAAAACTTATCGTGTAAATTCTTTGGGGGTGAATTGTGGGACAATTGCACACTATTTATAGTTAAAATATTGTTGTTGAGTTTTGGTACAATTGTGATGGAAAAATCGTATTTATCAAATTGGATAAAAATTGAATTTTTAGTAAACAAATCATAATATGAGACGTGTACAAAATACTTATAACAATCAAAAGGTGATTCGAATCTCAATACGTGATAGTGATAGCAACTTTTGACTTCAAATAGAATTCTAATCAATAAAAAATTATCCCACATCCATTCCTTAAATACACGTGGCTATCCCTATCCAAATTCAATTTGATTTAAAAATAAATAAATTTCAATTTCTTTGAACTTCAATATCTTAAGACTAACTTATCTGAATTAACGTTTTCTTGAGCCTTAATTTACATGATTAATTACGGGCTTTCCAACGAGACCCATATTGAATACCTTTTTGTCGCTTTAGCAATATCTAAATATTTAGCCCAAAATTTGATGTTAATACATATATCACTTTAGTCTATCAACTTTTCAAAATAATAAAAAAATATGGCATGTAAATAAATAAATTATATTCTATAAGATTTTCGGGGTGTTACAATATAGATCACTAAGTAATGATTTTTCAACATTCTCTATTCTACTCTTCCATTTCATTGTTAAATGGTTGTATACATTTACAGCACATTGACATAGCATTATACTTGATGAAGGCACATATCGAGATACATCCTACTGTGTTCTCGCATGATTGTGCAATTCTAGGATGTGTTTTTACTAACATGTGCAACAAAGAGGTTAGAAGATTTTGAACTGCATACGAAAGAAAAAAATCAATGCATGACTTTAAATATTTTAAGAATATATCAAGATACATATATGGTAAAAGTCCAAATAAGAGCAAGCCATTGGAATCTTGTACGTCATTGTATATTCCTTGCAATTTGGATGTAAAGCACTAGATTGCACTTAAAGTGGACATTGTCGAGAGAACTATATTCATATATGATAGCACAAGTGTTGTACACATTTTGGAAAATAGCAATAAAGTCATGCGCCTAATTGTGAATCTGATTCCTAGAATGATGAAGGACAATTGTTTGGGGAAACTATCCACTAAGCAATTTTATTGGCACCAACATGTAGATGTACCACAACAAAACAATGCATAAGCAATCCATTTTTAACATTCTTTATATTTTCAATGCTTTGATACACATGTCATATTTCTTATTGCAAATGTCTTTGCAAGGGAGATTGTGAAATATACACTATCAAGTTTATATTATCGATTGGATTAGACATGAAACTTATATCTGATGATATGATTGAATCTTGTAGGAAGAAGCTAACTGCTGAAGTTTTGCTATGTATTTCGATCCATAATTTCTTTTTGTATTTTTTTCAATTTTATGTGATCAAATAATATATGACTTAGATGCTAATTTTGTTAGATGGTGATATTTTTTATGATTAAGTTGGAAAACATGTGCATGGATGCTGATTTTATCTAATTAGTATAGATTTTTATGATTAGATTGTGGAACATGTGTATGGATTTTGACTAGCGTTGCCCGTGAAATTTTGCTATGTTTTTTGTTGTAGGATGTTTTCTTAAAATATTGAAGTGGTTAGGGTTGTATATTTAGGAGAAGAAAAATAGATTGTATTAATTAATTATGTAGATTCACCCAGCTTAGAAAATGACAGTTATACGTTTAAAATTACAACATGTCGTTTTTGGTCAGGGGTCTCGATTTCACTACGAATAAAATATTGGAACATCGTAGATGACTTGTCCAGGTTGAATGAAGGTAAATGATGTAAATTGATCACTAAATTAGAAAAAAGTGGCAATCATGCAATTAAAACGTTTACGTGCCATTTTGGGTCACATGGGTCGATTTTAGTCCAAAGCGTGCTAAGCTTTGTATATCCTAAACCTTAAACAATAATCATACTAGTAAAATGACCGCATGTCCATTTGGGTCACGTGGTCTAGATTTCACTTGTAAATGTTAAACAATTACATGTACTATTTTTGTATATCTTAAATAGCATCCATACGTGCAAAATGACAATATGCTTTCTGGGTCACGGGGTCTTGATTTCAGTCTGAATCTAGTAAAACGGTGTTTGGACACATCATACATGACTTATAAACCCTAAACAGCACCCCTACGTGTAAAATGACAATTTGTCATTTTGAGTCAAAGGGTCTCGACTTCACTTCGAAACTAGCAAAATAGTGCTTGGAACAATATACGTTACTTGTACACATTGAACGAAGTGCTGTGTTTTGTATACCATAAATGTTTGCTTATATTTTCCTTTATTGTCAATTGTAGAGTAGTTTTCAACCGGATTAGGGAGTGATTCACTACAGTTTGAATTGATGCGTAGACCATAACGTCGAAGTGTAGTTAAAACTCTCATCCCGATTTTTTCAAGTTGTTATGGGCGTGAATGAATTGAATCGAAAAGAAACGAACACGAAATAAGTAGAAACGTTACCCATACGTGTAAAATTACCATATGCCTTTTAGGTTACGTGATCTCGATTTCACTTCGAAACTAGTAAAATAGTGTTGGAACATCATACATGACCTTTATGCAATGAACGACTACATGTGCTATATTTGTATACCATACTTGTTATTTATGTTTTCCTTTATTGTCGAGTATAGTATAGTTTCCAACCAGATTATGGAGTGATTTACACAGACATATAAAATGACCAGATACTATTTTGGTATAAAGAAACAGTGCTGCTGTCATAGTTACCAAAAACCCTGACCTCATTTGCTATAAGAATTTATCAAAAAACTATTACAATTTAAAGATTAAATTCAACAATCAACATCAATCCATCCATTACAAATGTAAATGAAAAAAAATGAACATGAAATGAGAAAAAATGCACCCTTATGTTTAAAATGACCATATGTTATTTTGGTAGGAACAAAGAATGTTGTTGTCACAGTTGTCAAAAAACTGACCTAAATAGATATCAGAATTTATCAAAAACTATCACAATATGAAGATGAAATTAAACAATTAACGTCCATCCATCATAACAATTTATATTAATCATCATAATTTATATCGATTTCAAGATTAAGTTCAAGAAAAACAAGTCCCATTGATCTGCCAACTAATGTAGAGCATTTTTGTGATCACCTTATTATAATAAGGTGAGCACAAACTAAAAAAATGATGTGTTTTCCAATCATCCAACAACTAGATTATTTGTGATCTTTGTGGAGAACATCAAATGAACAATTATGGTAAGTGAATACTTTCAAATCTCAAATTCATAACTTTCCTTCAATTGTGTTATGCGCAAACTCCATTTGCAAATTTTCTCAACACGAACTACTACATATATACTTTTATTTGACTTAGTGACCTTAAATTCAAAAGATTTCCTTAAAGCGAGCATTGGTAGTGAAGTCTGGAGATCCTTCTTGCTGCGAAAAATTTAGCTAATGTGCACATCATCACGTCAGGAATCTTAATTGATGATCCATAAGAATTCAGACAAACAACAACTTGTGAAGTGTTAATAATCTCATCTACCAATGAAAACTGTGTATTTTTAGTAACAATGTTTCCATTTATCACATGACAATCATCTTTGTGGTTGTCACGTACTATTTCCACCCCCATCCCAATAATCATCACATGATAAGTGTGTTTTTACACATTTATTTTATTGTCAAAATATGGAAAAATATTGGTTAAAGAATATGGCTTAATTCTATGCAATTTATACTTTACAGGACAACATGATGAATATAGCGGAATTGAAAAGAAATAAGGAAGGGGACCAAAATGAAAGAAAATGAAAGTGTAGGGACTAAATTGCAAATATCTAAAATTTGGTCGGAAGGATAAATGGGGATTTGAAATAGTTAGAAGCTAACTGGTTGAGAACAATATGCTTTGGATGAAAAATTGGAGAAAAGAATGCAAAAATAGCGAAAAATGGCAAAATCTAAAATTAGAGGACCAAATTGCAAATACTCAATAGTTGATTCGGACCACAAGAAGATATTTTGAAAATTTCTAGGAGACAATTGGATGTAATTGAAACTCAAAAAGGAATGGAATATAATCATAAGATTATTAAAATTAATTTTCAATTCGCACAAGATATATTCCAAATTTTTAGCCGAAAATTGAAACCCATTTTTGGCATAGTAAACATCGGAATTGGAAGAAGTCTATTTTTGATCAAATTTGTATCCCTTTGGATTATCTTTTCAACTCAATTTGAATTGCCTAAATCGGATAGAGGGAGAGAAAATTATGACCAAAATACTGACTATTGTGAAGAGACAAAAAAAAACCAACATTCACGAAGGTAACTTTCTTTATTCGATTGGAACTCTTTGGAAACCAATTTGGACGTGATTTTCATCCAATTTTCGACTCCTACAAATATTGAACAGTAGAATACATATTGAAAATGCCTCCATACACTTTTCTCTCATCTTTTGACTCAAAAACTTGATGAAGAACTAAACAATTTGATTAAGCAAATGAGGAACTCATTGGATTTGGTGATNCCTCCATACACTTTGCTCTCATCTTTTGACTCAAAAACTTGATGAAGAACTAAACAATTTGATTAAGCAAATGAGGAACTCATTGGATTTGGTGATTTCACGTCTTTTATTTATGTAATTTGTTATTTTTCTTGTTAAACAATTCTAGGTTTAGATTTTCTCTTCATAAATTTATTTTGAAATTGGTTTAACTCTTTTTAGATTTTTCATAGACATTAGTCATACTTTTTTCTATCGAACGATCGAAATACTTGTTGAATTTCAATTTCATTTATTTTATTAATGTGATTATTTACTGCCTTATACTTGATGTATATGGTCGGTTTATAATCTGATTTCAATAAATAATTGTGGGATATTGTTAGAGAAACTCTAGATTCTAGGGTTACATTTTAATTAAATTGGTTTTAATGATAAATCTTCATATTATAGTGTCGGGATGAAAGCATCTAATGGAGTTATAAAAAATGAATAATTGACATTGAATGATCCAATCCAATTGAGGAAATTACGACGCTTTACTATTTTAACTCATTGATTTTAATTTCATTACTAAATCCATTGGTATTTAAATTTTATTTCGAAAAATAAATCATTTTAAAACAATTCACGAAAAACCCTAATTTGTTGAACTGTTGAGTATTTTCCCATCTCCATGTGGAACCGATACCACAAAGCTGTGCTACAATTACCATGTTATTTTTTTACCGTAGTCAAATTTTAGCGCGATTGCCGTGGAGATGGTACCAAACACTAAGGGATCGATTGAAAATGGTGACATCGTTCATTTACTGTTGTTTTTAGTTAATTTAATTTTCTTATTTATCATATTTATTTTATTCTCATATAGTTCTATTTTTTTCCTCGTGTTTTATGAGTAGGGATCAAGACGAGCAAGGAAACTCTACAGAATAACATTTTTCAGTGTTTGAATCTCTTTCCAACCCTATCTTTGATACTGCATGTATTACCACGAACACCACACTACACAATACCATGACTGATAGTGAACATGGTGATATGCCTTTTAGGGCTTCACAAGATTATTTTCAACCCACACGCACATCCACTCCATCATGCATAATGTTTCCACATAATATGCCACGTATGGATCTTAAACCGTGAATGATTCAACTTCTTCCCAATTTTTACGGACTCGAAAATGAAAATCCATACGTGCACGTTAGGGCTTTTGAAGAGGTGGTAGCAACCTTCCACAATCAACATGGTACAATGGACGCAGTCAGGCTTAAATTTTTCCCATTTTCACTTAAAGAAAAAGCAAAAAGCTGGCTGTATTCCTTGAGACCGTATTCGCCTTTTTCCTCAAAAATTCCATAGGAGTTAGAGGAGGAGCAAGACTTCCCAGATCCATGGTATCAAAATTAGCCTCTTGGGGACTTAGGCTGAAATGACTCAAGCATTATTTAATAAATACTTACCCCACCATAAGACTAGTGCCCTTGAGAAGCAAATCTCATCATTCACTCAAAAGAATAGTGAGACCTTATGCTAAGCTTGGGAAAGATATAAAGAACTACAAGCCCTTTACCCCCATCAAGGTTATGAGAGTTGGCATATCGTGGGCTATTTCTCTGAGGGATTAACACCTAAGGAGCGTCAATTCATAGAGATGATGTGTAACAGTGAATTTATACAAAAAGATCCTGATGAGGCTATAGAATACCTAGATGACCTAGCAGAAAAAGCTCATACTTGGACTGGACCTAGCGCTACTGAAAGTACCAATAGGTCACAAACCACAGGGAATTCCTCTAGCATGGGTATCTATCATCTTGTGGAGGATGACAGCCTTAGAGCCAAAGTAGAAGCCCTCACTAGAGAACCTATGTGCTAAGGACTCAAAATCTGCATTCAACATATCCCGTGTTGAGTATCTAGGACCCTGCTTTGTGTGTGGTGGAACTGATCATCTAGCGCAAGAGTGTAGTACGTTTGCTGACATGAGGAAAGTTTATGAGGAACCCTGTAACGCCTTAGGCACATACAAAAAGCCATATGCTCCATTCCTAAAACCTACAATCCTGGGTGGCGGAATCATCCCAACTTTATCTGGAAATCTGGAAACCAAGAACCTGCCCAGCCATCTAGAGCCTTTAATGCAGCTTTATATCAACCTGCAACCTCTAGGAACTCTTTAGAAGACACCTTCATGCTTTTATAAAGGCACATGGTAAGACAAATCAGAAGGTTGATACTATGATCACTCAGGTAGTTGAGGAGAACAAAGAGATAAAAATTCGTATGTCTAAGTTAACTAATACCTTAACTGTATGGGAGCGTGGAAAATTTCAAATTCAAGCTCAGCTAAATCTTAAAGGACAACAATGGCACAAACCTTAGGATCGGAAGAAAACAACCTTAGTGAAGTGAATGCCATAACGTGTAGATCAGGGAAAGTCATAGAATAAATCCCCTAGCCTAGGGAAACTGAAAAGGAGTCTAGTGAGAGTAGCCCTAGTGGGAAAGTGGTGGAAAACCCGGTTAGAGTACCTTTCCCTCAAGCTTTTAAGCCTACACCGAAGTCTGCTGGTCAACTCGGAAAAATCCTAGAACACCTCCAGCAAGTAAAAATCAATCTGCCTCTCTTGCATGTGATTTCTCAGGTTTCTACATATGCTAAAGTCCTTAAGGACTTGTGCACTATGAAGAGAAATCATAATGTCAAAAAAATATTTTCTTGACTGAGCAAGTGAATCAGTGATCGAGCAATGAATCCTACCAAAGTATAAGGACCCTGGTTGTCCCACAGTGTCTTGTGTTATTGGGAACCATGAGTTTGCACAAGCTCTTCCTGCTTTAGGAGCAAGTGTAAATCTTATGTCATATGCAATTTACTTGTTGTTAGGCTTAAGTGAGAAAAAACCGACCTCTGTGGTCTTATAAATAGCTGATAGGTCCACCATTAGGCCTAGGGGGTAGTTGAGAATGTATTGATTCAAATTGACAAATTTTACTATACTGTGGACTTCTTGTTTTGGATGTAAATGTTGATTCTAAAATCCCCATTATTCTTGATAGACCTTTTCTGGCTACAGATAATGCCCTTATAAATTACAGGAATGGTCTAATGAAGCTTTCTTTTGGGAATGTAACTTTTTTCACATCACAAAGCAGCCACAAGAGGATGATGAGTGTCATCAAACATTCATGATTATCGTACTCACTTAAGAACAAACACCTCTAAACACCAACTTCGACCTTCGGATCTCATTTCTCTTATTTTCTGAAATCCCAGTTGGTTAAGGAGTAGACTAACATTTGTGCTGTGTTTGCAAAATTGCAGGATTACGGAGCATCACCATGGGTTTAAAGAGTTGCTGAAATGACCGGAGGATAGAAGCCATCAAGCATTGAGAGTCCTAAACCAGAATTGAAACATCTGCCTCCATGACTAAAACCTGAATTTCTTGGACAAGGTGATACCTTCCCTGTAATTATTTCTTAAGAATTGAATGCATGGTAATGTAAGCAACTTTTGAACATTCTGAATGAGCATCGATCTACATTAGGTTGGACCATTGTTGGCATTAAAGGTATTAGCCCTTTAATTTGCTCACATATGATTCATCTACAAGAAGAAATTAATCCTAAGAGAGACCCACAACGTAGGCTAAACCCCACAATGAAAGATGTGGTGAAAAATGAGGTGCTTAAATTGTTAGATGCAGGTATCATTTATCCTATCGCGGATAGTAAGTGGGTTAGTCCTACACAGGCAGTTCCTAAAAAGTCAAGAGTCACGGTAGTGAAAAATTAATTAGGTGAAATGGTTCCCACAAAAATAGTGAGTGGTTGGCATATGTGCATAGATTATAGAAAACTAAATGCTGCCACTAAGGATTATTTTCCTCTCCCCTTTTTAGACCAAATCTTGTAGCGTGTGGATAGCCATCATTTTTATTGTTTTCTTAATGGCTACTCTGGTTACTATCAAATTGAAATTGCATTCGAGGACCAGGAAAAGATCACATTTACTTGCCATTTTGGCACTTACGTCTTTCGTAGGATGCCATTTGGACTTTGTAATGCTTCTGCACATTTCAAAGATGCATGACTAGTATATTTAGTGACATGGTAGAGAACTACATGGAAGTGTTCATGGATGATCTGACTATGTTTGGAACTTCTTTTGCTGCATGTCAGTTAAATTTGAAAAGAGTTTTGACACGATGTGAGGAAAAATGATTAGTTTTAAATCAGAAAAATGTCATTTCATGGTACCTTCGGGAATTGTTTTAGGGCATGTGATTTTGTCTAATGGGATAGAAGTTGGAAAGTCTAAAATTGAACTCATCTCTAGATTGTCCATACCTAAAATAGTAAAAGATGTTAGATCATTTTTAGGCCATGCGGTTTCTGTAGAAGGTTTATACAAAACGTTTCCTATATCTCTAGACCATTGTGTAATCTTTTAAATAAAGATGTCTCTTTTGAGTAAACCCCCACATGTCAAGATGCATTTAAAATATTGATTGACACACTCACTTCAACACCCATCATGCAACCACCTGATTGGACACTATCGTTTGAAATCGTATATGATGCTAGTGACTATGTGGTAGGTGCGGTTCTTGGGCAACGCACAGAAGGTAAGCCTTTTGTGATTTACTATGCTAGTAGAACTCTTAACAGTGCTCAAATGAACTACTCTGCTACTAAAAAAGAGTTACTAGCTGTAGTTTTTGTGCTTGATAAGTTTAGATATTATTTGATTGGTTCCCCAATTACAATCTTCATAGATCATACAACCCTTAAGTTCCTTCTTATAAAGAAGGATGCTAAGGCACGATTAATACGGTGGATCTTACTTTTGGAGGAGTTTGACATCACAATTAAAGACAAGAAGAGAGTGGCGAATGTGGTGACCGACCACCTATCAAGGCTAACTTTCGAGGATAACGCGATCACATTTCCAATCAAAGATGAATTTCCATATGAGAATTTATTTTATGTTTCTTCTCTACCATGATTTGCTCACATTATGAGCTATTTGGCTGTAGGTGAGCTTCCTAGAGAGTGGAGCCCACATGACAGGATGAAGTTCTTGGTTGAGGTACGTAATTTCTATTAGGATGATCAATGTCTATTTAAATACTGCCCCGATCAACTTTTAAGACGTTGTGTTCCGAATGAGGAGATACCTAGTGTGCTAAGTTTTTGTCATACCTAAGCATGTGGAGGCTACTTTTCTATAAAAAAGACTACTGCGAAAATTTTACAGTACGGTTTTTACTAGCCTTCCTTATTTAAGGATATTAATAAATACTGTAGATCTTGTGAAAGATACCAAAAAATTAGGTGATGTGTCCCGACGTACATGATGTCCCTATATCCTATTATGGTAATTGAAATATTTGACTGTTGGGGAATTAATTTTATGGGACCTTTTCCACCCTCTTTTGGCTATTTATACATCATTGTAGCAATTAATTACGTGTCTAAATGGGTAGAAGCTTCAACTTGTCAGGCTAATGACAATACAACGGTTGTTATGTTTCTGAAAAAAAAAACGTTTTATCTCAGTTTGACACACCACGTGTTAGTATTAGTTATAGAGGCACACACTTTTACAACCATTCTTTTGAAGCACTCATGAAAAAGTATGGGATCATTCATAAATTTTTTACTACTTATCACCCACAAACTAGTGGACATGTGGAACTGGCTAATAGGGAAACTAAACAAATCTTGGAGAAATCGGTGAACCTTAATCGTAAAGATTGGTCTTTAAGACTGAACGATGCACTTTGTGATTACCGTACGGCTTTTAAGACTTCAATAGGCATGTCACCATATCATCTCATTTTTGGAAAGCTTTGTCATTTACCTGTAGAGCTTGAACACCGAGCCTATTCGGCAATTAAACATTTTAATTTTGATTTAGAGGAGGGCGGTAAGCTTAGAAAATTTGAACTAAATGAGTTAGAGGAATTGAGGAATGACGCTTACGGGAGTTTAAGAATCTACAAGGCAAAAATGAAAGCTTTTTCATGATAAAAATTTTTTGAGAAAATTTTTGGAACAAAATAAAAAAGTGTATTTGTACGATTCTAGACTTCACAAGCACCCAAGTAAATCCCGTTCTGGATAGATTAGCGTCTTTGTGGTACAACATATTTTTGAAAATGGGGCGGTCAAAATTGAAGATCCAGTGATGGTCGTGTGTAAATTGAAGATCCAGTTATGGTCGTGTGTTCAAAGTGAATGGACAACGTTTGAAAATAGCATATGGGGCAACAGGTGCCTGGGGTGGAAGAAATTCTCCTTGCAGACCCTATTTATCACCTTTGATGTCATCTAGGTACGTTCTTCACTTTACTTTTCTGTATATTAGTTTTAGAATTTTTCTTTTGGTTTGTTTTGCATTTTGTCGTCATGGAATTTAAAATATATATAAAAATAAAAAAAATTACAGGTAGTCTATACGACCGGTTTCCATTCCCTATCTTCATACTGATCAGGGGAGTACTTTGAACCCCATTTTCTTTGCCTTATTGTACACTTGTCTGTTGTTTACATGCTTTTCAATTTTTCTATTTGTGATTATCTAAACATTGAGGACAATGTTCCAAATAAGTTTGGGGGTGGGCGTTCATGCGTTTATCGTTTTGTCTGCAATTTTTTTTTTTCATTTTTGTGACTGTGTGCATTAAAAAAACATTTTTTTTACAATTTTTATTTATTTATTTTCAATTCTTTATTTGTTTTCTAGCATTAGATTACAGCTTTAGTTTTGTGTGTTTGTGTGGATTTGATAACTGTGTCAGCTTTGATGTGATAATTGGAATATGCATCGGGTGTAAACAATGAAATAGTGCATTGTTAGATTAGTCAAAACCTATTTTGTAAAACTAACATTCTCTATGCACGTTACTCCTGTTTGATATATTGAGCTAGTGATGTGGTTCGGTGTTTAGAAAATAGTTGAACATAGTAAGTGAAATCGAACAACATCTATAGTACTAATCCATAATCCAAATATAGAGTAGTTTGGAGACGTTTGAGCTGTTACAAAGGAACATTGAGATGAGTAGGGATTCCGTGCATGAAACTCTTGTGTGGACTGTCTAAAACCCAATGAGACGAAGACGAGATGAAAGTTTTAGGTTAAAGGCTAGTTTTAGAAACTAAATGTCTAAAAGAAAAGGGGCACTAATCATTGAGTAAATAAAAGCATCTTTTTGAGCCTGTATAACTCGGGTGATTAAGCCTGTAAGAGTGATTTAAAACCTAGTGCCCTATGGTTATCTGACTTGGGAGTCATCAGCCTAAAGCTCGCTACATGGGTTATATAGAAATGAGAAGATGTTCAAAAAAAAGAAAAAAAAATGGAGAAAACAAGAAAAATGAAAAGGAAAAAAATCCACAAGTACATTGATGAGTTCCATACGTTCGGTTGAAAAAACTATACCTTTGTTGAGAAGCAAATAACTCAGTTTAGTCTAATGGGTTGAAGCAATAAAAAATATAGGAGAGTCTCGACTTGTTGAAATGTGAGCTTGTAATAGTGAGATCTATCCAAGCTAAGAGAGGGTAAGGAATAGAATTGAAAAGTTCAACTTAGAATGCGCCCCGGGAAAATTGAGTAAAAAGCATAAGTTTTGCGGGTGTGTGTATCTCACGAGCGAAGTAAGAAAATATTTACTGCTATGGGTCATGTGTTGAGCCAATCACAATCTGAATATGTTGACACTAGTTTTCACACACACATGTCGAGGTAAGCATGTAACGGGTGGAGATTGATTTAATTTTTACACTGTTGTAAGTGTTCATTTGTTTGAATACTGAATTCCAATCATGAGACAGGACAAGTTGTCAAACCATGTTTTGGGTAGAGTTAAGCTACATTTCTATTTGAAGATAAACAATAGTTCAAGTATGGGTAAGTGCGTTTTTACACACTTATTTTAGTATGAAAAAATGAAAAATTGTTGATTAATATGTTGGAATATGACTTAATTCTATACAATTTATATTTTGTAGGACAACATGATGAATGTAACCGAATTGAGAAGAAATAAGGAAAAAGAGACCAAAATGAAAGAAAATGAAAATTTAGGAACTAAATCACAAATATCCAAAAGTTGGTTCGGAAGGTTAAATGGGGATTTGATAGAGTTGTAAGTTAATTGGTTGAAGACAATAGGCTTTGGATGAAAAATTAGAGAAAAGAACGCAAAAATAGCGAAAAATGACAAAATTTAAAGTTTGAGAACCAAATTGCAAATACTCAATAGCTGATTCGGACCCCAAGAAGAAACTTTGAAGATGTTTAGGAGAGAATCGGATGTAAATGGAACTTAAAAAAGAATAGAATATTATCATAATCAATTTTCAATTCACACAAGATATATTCCAGATTTTTAATCAAAAATTGAGACCCATTTTTGACATAGTAAACGTTCGAATTGGAAGAAATCTATTGTACCAAATTTGTATCCTTTTGAGTTATCTTTTCAACTCACTTTGAATCGCCTAAATTGAATATCGGGAAAGAAAGTTATTACCAAAATACTGACTGTTGTGCAGAGACAAAAAATTCGGTGCGCTAAGGCAACTTTTTTTATTCGATTGGAACTCTTTTGGAAACCAATTTGGAAGTGATTTTCATCCAATTTTCGACTCCTACAAAATGATCAGCGGAATGCATATTTGAAACGCCTCAATACACTTTTCTCTCATCTTTTGGCTCAAGAACTCCATGAATAACTAAACAATTTGATGAAGCAAAGAAGGAACCCATTGGATTAGGTGATTTCACGTCTTTTATTTATGTAATTTGTTATTTTTCTTGTTAAAAAATTTAGATTTTCTCTTCATAAATTTATTTTGAAATTGGTTTAACTCTTATTAGATTTTCATAGACATTAGTCATACATTTTATATCAAACGATCAAAATACTTGTAGAATTTCAATTTCATTTATTTTATTGGTGTGATTATTTACTGCCTTATGCTTGATGTATATGGTCGATTTATAATCTGATTTCAATAAATAATTGTGGAAAATTGTTAGAGACAATCTAGATTCTAGGGTAACATTTGAATTAAATGGGTTTTTAACGATAAATCTTTTGCTTAGATTATCAGGATGAAAGCCTCTAATTGAGTTATAAGAAATGAATCATTGACGTTGAATTATCCAATACAATTGAGAGAATTTCAAATCTTCACTGTTTTAACTCATTAATTTTAATTTCATTACTTGATTTATTGATATTTAAATTTTATTTCGGAAAAAAAATCATTTTTAAACAATTCACGAAAAACCCTAATTTGTTGAACCCCTGAGTATTTTTCATCTTCCCGTGAAATCGACACCCCAAAACTGTACTACAATTATTGCGTTATTCTTTGGACGTAATTAACCCACCTTTATCATCTTTTCAAATTCAACAAAATAATAAATGACAATAATTGCACCAGAGTCCATATCTGCAATTCAACAAAAAAATATGTAATATATTACTCCATTAATTGTCAAAACTGAGTACTATAAAATACAACTTCAGTAACAAACAAAAAGAAATCCACATTGTTTAGTTTAAACTTATGTGCCATTTAAATTTGTTTAAAACAATATTATTCTGTAAAAGAATTGAGGAATGACTAATTTGCAAGCAACTACATCAAAACCACCATTGTCAAATTACAACAGCACCTAGCTACGAAAAAATGGTAACCAACTACAGAAAAATGACACCATTCCATTTTTATATTTCACTGCAAATTTTGCTTACCCAATTGATTTTTTATAATCTAGAGGTAGTATATAACTAGAAAATAACAAGAAATTATAACGCATACCTTAGACTATTTAAAATCGATTCTTGCCACTTCCAAAATCTACACCGTTTGATTTATTCTTGGTTCAAATAAAGAAACTTCATAATGTATTCATCAATTGTAACTAAGGATAATGCATATGAAGAAAAAGAAGTAGTAGAAAGTAGGATTTGAAGAAGGGCTTAATACGGTGAAAATGGGTTTGAAAACATTAGAATGAAGGAGGATTTAGGGATTTATGTTTGGGGATTTGGATATTTTAGACATTTCAACTTAAGGTAATTAAAACTTTTAATACATAATCAAATATTCAAATTCATACTTCAATTTAAAATGCTCGTCCACAACTAGGAAAAAAGGTACATGTAATGAAGAGAGTTGAGGAAAAGTTCTCTGAAATAGTTATTAAACTCTCAATTAAAATATTAAGCCCTGGGATTAAAATCATATTTTTAGTAAATTTAAATAAAAAGATAATTAAATGTGTAGTTGAAAAGTTGTGTATCCCATAAAGTATGTGATTAAAATTAATTATTAATTTTGACTTTATTAAAAATCTAGATTTTAATCATTACCGCTAAATATTTAATTTAGTAGGAATCTTTATTAGGATTTACGAAATTTTATGCGATAGGAAATTGTTTTTCTGGGAAGCATGTATGGTAGTTCGAATTAAATACACCATTTTCTTGTCCAATTTCTTGCAATAGCTTACTTTATTCATGATCTACGTTAATGTTCTAATATAAACGGCAAGTGAATGATAACCAAACAATTAATAATATTTACATCTCAAAAAGGTGTGTTGGTGTTATTCAAACAATCTTATATATGCAATACTCAGAAAGTTTAATCATGGAATGTGCATAACAAAGTGAGAGAGAACTCATTTTACATATTGGTCACTTCAAAATCTTGTGAATCTCGCTGTCAACAGATTCTGGTTACCTCTCCTTCCACATGTAAATTACATACATTAGAATGCAAGGTTGTTGTTTCAAAAATAGTTCAATGATTGTTTGCACTTCGACGCTTAAATTACAAATCTAGTTCAAGTGTTGGAGAGAGAAAATGGAAAGAGTTTTGTCTAGATTTTTGAATATTGCATACCTTTTACATGTGTTACTTTGATGTATCAATTTAACGTTGTCATGGACTCTATCTATAGTCGGTACCTTTTGTATTCGTTTATTTACTTAGGGATTGTTTGTAAACCTTCTCATGAAAGTTTTAACGGATTTTGATAAATGTGTGATTAAAAAGTTAATAAAAGTTATGGATCTCATAAATACGTAGTTAAAATAAAGTTAACCAGTTGAAAAGTAAATTAACTTTTAGCAATGTTTTATCAAACAAATACTTAAAAGTCTCCCTCTCTTTGCCTAACATGGCATCTACTTGTGGTCCTTGATTGGTTGTTTAGAAGTATCACTATATTACTTAGTCTTTCAAGGAAAATTGTGTGCGATAGGGTACAACAGTGTTAGTTGATATTTGTCTTCTATGGAAAGATATGTGGGGCCCAACCTATTGCTGCATAAACCATGCTTCACGTACAGAAGCATGGTTCACAGAAGAAAACCAGATACTCACAATGTAGGGGGTGGATGGGTTTTTTATTTTTTATTCCAGTGGGTCCCACACATGTGAATGGGTGGAAAACTTCTGTCAAAATTTTTTTTTGTACATATGGTTGAATCCTTGCTGCATATAGTGTCAAGGAACATTAGGCATAGTAGTGCATATCACGAAGAGATCATAACTCTTACTATCAATTAAACTTAAAAAGCGCATTGGGTTGGCTAAGCATGGATGTTGCTTATCCATTTGAGGTTCAGTGTCGTAAGCGACACACTTGCTTTGAGTAGAATCCAAGGATGGCCATGAGAGGGAAAGAGGTTGGTCGGTTACCTTGGTTGTAAGTGTACTTAGGCTTGTCGAGGCTTTAGACCTCAATTATTTCACGGCATGTTTCCCCATTTTCCCATTTGGACAAGGCGATGTGAGATCCATTGAATTTTGAATTCAAAAAGACGTTATTTATATTATCATTGTCAGTGCTTAAATTAAACTTGAAGTGATTATAATAAATAGATATTAGAGAATGTGTGGATAATAAGTGGATAACAATAGTTATACTACGAAATCCTTATATAAAAAGTATATCTGATGAGCTTAAATTGTAACTTAAGTTTTTCCAAACATGCACTTAACTACACTAAATTTTGAACTCTACTAAATTCTAGATTAATTAGATTATATTTAAGATTCTCTTAACTTTTCACACTAGTTATTTGTAGGTCACGTTTGCCTATATTTGGCTCATGTTATAAATAATCAAGTTACTTTTTATCAACACATTTTTTAGGGACTCACAAGTACTATATACTTATTCATTGTTCATTTTTATATATTTATAGTTAAATCTGTTTATAAATATTTTCCAAACATTCATTAAGGAGTTTGATAGTTGGTCTGTTAATAGGATTCGTGGAAATAATTTTTCAACATCACCATTATTAACTAATTTATGTGGATAAAGTAATTTAAATATATTTCTTTTTTAATAATTTAAACATTTATATAAGTATTGATGATATAATTTAAATAAATATATCTACTTTCTACTATTTAAACTTATAAACTAAGTGATCTGGAGTGGACCCATATGGGGTCATGTGGGGTCAAGTGACCCCCACAAAAATTTGAATTTTTTTTTTCACCACCGCCATACAGCCTACAAGAACTTTGTAAAAGGTACAACCATACAATTGGGTTCTTCCGTTACCACAGCTATACATATTGATTGTATATATTGTATGCATAACTTAGTGAAAGAGAGAGAGAGAGAGTAAGGGTATAGCCGTGCAGGCATGAGTGTGAGAGAAAGAATGCATAGAGATAGGTCAAATTTTGAGTGAATTGGGAAAAGCTACTGTATAGTCCAGTGGGAATATTATTTAATCAATTAAGTGGTGTGTATCAAAATTTTATAAATTCAAATTTTGTTCGAAAATTTGGTCTTTTAAACTATGTCAATTTAGTGCTTATAGATTAGTTTTAAAAAAAGGCCCAAATTTAATCTCCCGAAAACTTCGACCTCAATTAAATTTCAACCACACTGAACAATATTCCAAACGTCGTCCCTTAACATTTGTATATATTGTTGTTGCAATTTATTATTTCTCTGTTACATTCATTGGATATCACACATTTGAGAATATCATTGATGACAATATTCTTCTTTCACTTGAAAAACCCAACCGACTTGTTGCAATGTCAAACAGGTTCGCTGTTGTTCATGTATTGGAAATTATCATGTAAATCTTTTTTTTTTTTTCGAAAATTTCTTGTTCCAATTTATTTGTCGAGTTGTATTTTTCTTTGTTTATTTTTCTTTAGTTTTTAGAAAGCTCATGTATATGTCGTGCCGATTTTTGACATAACAGAAACTCGGGGCGCTAGGCAAGGCACGCTTGAGCGTCAATGATTGAAGCCTACCATCCTTGGAGTGTCTGAGTTTTGCTCGAACATCCTTAATTTTTGACCCCACAATAAAAAAAATGTTTGGATTCGCACCTGGAAGTGATGCAAAATGTTTCAAAAGAAGTATATAAGTACTTGCAAACAACATATATCATAAAATTATGAACATTTAAGTACTTATTTCATGTACTCTTTATAATACTTATTAGATGAAAATATTTTAGTTTTTTTATAAAAGTTGACGGAATATGTTGTTGAAGCCCCTATTTGAGTCAATTATCTAAAAATTTACTACAACAATTGGCATTTGCGACAAGCAAAAGTTGCAAAATGCAACATTTTGTTAATTGTATGTTATTAAAATAGATCTATTGCAACATTCTAATAAGTATATGTTACCGTTCGTTAACATAATTAATTTTTGACAACAATATTTCAATACATGTTGCTAATGTCTCTCACTTTACATTGACCGTTGCAATATCGCATATTTTATAACGCTCATTGAGCATTGTTAAAACCTTCTCTTTTAGCAACATTCAATGTTTATTGCTGAAACTATTAATATATGGCTCATTTGCAACTGTCATTGTCTGTTGTGAAAATATATTCTTTAACAACGTTCACTGCTTGTTTTTAATACATTTTGAAACGTTCATTGCTTGTTGTCGAAACTATTAAAAAATAGTTGTAACGTTCATTCACTATTGCAAAAACATATTATTTAGCAACATTCATTGCCCACTGCTAAATCCTCCTAGAGAAAATTTTCTCTCTCAATGTTCACTACCCATTGTAAGTAGTCCAATCCATCAATAGAAAGCCCAATCCAAATCAAAGCATATGGTTAACTTTAGCACATATTAATTTTCCCAGCCCATTCATAATCTGGCCCAACCAGCCCAAAAAGATATCAAAAACCAGGTTTCACGACATTAACCCGAAACCTCGAAGCTTCTACAACGTTCAAGCCTTTGCATTTGCCTCTGCCTCTAAAGTCGATCAACATATGCATGCAACAATTTTTGACACTTGTTACTTCTTTTCCGATATATCATCCTTCGTCTCTCTTTTTTGTTCTGCCGTTTTCTCCCCCTTTTTGGCTAGAATTTTACTAATCTTGAAAAGTATTAGCAAATTGATGTATAAGTTCTTAATTTGCCACTTTAATAACTATTTCGTGAATGTTGATCTTTGCTTAAAAGTATGTTGGTGGGCTTCCTTATTTGCCAGTTTTTTGCTGGTCTTAGATTCATTAGGCCCTTGCGTCTGTTTTGGAGAGTTTGTTTATTGTGTTCTAAAGAAACTATAGCTACACATGTTCTATATTTATTGTGTATAGATTCAAAATTTTGAAATGAAGTTTTTTTAAATCTAATACTGTCCCAAAATGGTTGTGAGAAGGTCTTAATTTTTTTGGTCAACATAATTGCTATAAAAATTGTTGACGCATAAAAATAAGGCCCAATTAAATGATCCAAAGATGGGAACCCAGTTAGGAAATTCGAAGGATGGGCCCAAACGAGACCATGAAAAGTCCTAAGACAGTACCCGAAATAGAATCATTAGCGGGGCCCAATATTGCCCAAGCCGATAAGTCGCCCAAGGCCTGGGCGAGCATTATCGCCCAAACGTGCAGAGCGCCCAAGATCCGAACAAGCATAGTGACTTATTATTTAAAGCAACAGTTATTGAAACAGTTCATTCCACGACCCAAGAACCTCAATCGGGAATGGTTAAATGTGAGGAATAATAGCAGCAGTTAAGGACGGTTTTTGGCAAATCATTCATTATGGAAGAAGTGGGTAGTTACAGGACGGTGAGCATCAGTTATTGACAAGTCATCTATCATGGAGAAAGTGGGTGATTACTGGGCGACGAGCAGTTGTTCAACAGTTTTTCAAATAATGTCACAAGGAAAATCTGTCGAATGAGTATAAAAGGAAAAAGAGAACATAGAAGAAAAAAGATCAAATCCAACTCTCAAACAGATAACTATGTAATTTTGTTCATTATCTTTTTTATCGCCAAT